>JAVDBV010086514.1:0-10878 GCA_032619315.1 Piper longum | reverse complement strand
TACGCTATCGGTCACACCCGATGCTCGGTACCGCGCATGCTCGATCATTCCCATCACCCGGTAGCGACCGACGCAAGAACACACTACACACCCAATAGCGCCCGATGCTCGGTCACGACCCGTCATCCGCTGCCCGTTCGGTCATGTGCTCGGTACTTCGGCATCTCCTCCTGGTACTCACAGTAACTCCCGATACATATTCGGTAGTACCCACCCGGCTAGCATCGACCCCCACGTTATGGACTTCCCGTCATGAGGTCACTCGGTGCGTCAAGCAGCATCATGCTTGGTACTTTGGCACCTGCTACTCGACCTCTAGCACCCATCATCGGCACCTCAATTGTCACCGGCAATTATGCACGAATCGGACTCGGTATGTTGTTTCTACCACTCGAATAGCCACTGCTACCCCATCATGAACGCTACACTATTAAGAACAACACCCAAATCCTAGCATCTAGTGACGCCTATGAATCAGGTCTATAACACCTCATGGCAGCATTGAGGTCGATTTCCATCACACCCACAAAGCCAAGCTTCCAACAATGGCGGTCTCGCAGCTCTTGCAACAACACCAGCTCATATCTTCATCCTACAAAAGCCTCAAAGAATAACATCATACATCATCAAAGATCCTTCTTTTTCACAATCCTCTGCTTGGCCATCATCTCCTTCTGCTTGGCGGTTTTCGACTGCTGCTGCTGCGACCACTGCGATCCTCTACTGCCGCTGCACAATCCACAGAATTAGCATTAAACGCCGTAGCCACTTTTGCATTAATGTCAACTGAAAAGTCACTGCAAAAAAAGATAAAGAGAAAGATGAATCATGAATGGAGTCACGGTATGTGACGTCCATTTTTCGCTACAATTCTCTGCATATTAATCTGGCGGGGATGGCCCCTCGGTCTGATCTTGGGTCTTTTCCTGGGTGGGGGAGAGAACATGGTCCTTCACTGCTTCAATCAACGGTGGTACCGCTGCTACAGACGCCATATCAGAGTCCCCCCCGTGTCTCCCGCACCATTCTAGTTCTGGCAGTAAAGACTGATCAAGGTCAATACCAAGCTCTAGTAATTGTTTGAGATTTTTGTCATTTCATGCATGGACTGGTGCATAATTCTGGTGATAATTAAAATTCTATTAATTCATGCAAAGTTTGTTTGTGTATTAATTAGATCAAACAAACTATTTCATGATAAATCTGTGTTTTTCTCGGTCTTTAGTAGAGGTTGATTGATGTGCCATGAAAGCTCAAGATTACAGTCTAGATTTGATGGGTTTTAAGAAAACAGAGAGATTAAATGATTTCATGATCCGAGGTTGAAGACATGATCGTAATTGTAATGACCTGCCTTAATCCGCCGGGAATTACTTAAAAATATAAATGATGCAAAATAAAAATTCAAGAACATGAATTATAACATGATAAATAATTCTACAAATTTATTAATCATAAAAAAAAATTATGTTATGATATCATGCGATAATACATCAAATAAATTAATTATGTGAGCATAAAGTCCCACAGTTTCCTAACCATTTTTCGTAGTCATATTTATAACATAAGAGAATAAAAAAAAACCTAATTTATTATCAATTCGCCAAACCTAGGTTAATTAAAGGATCACCAACTAGATACTTTATTTTTAGTCCGAAGCTACTCACCTACGGTCACAGAACTGCATTAGTGATAAAATCACTAAGCCACATAATTAAATTAAACAAGTAAATATAATCCTTATCTTTATTTCATAAGGCTTTTAGTAGTTATGAGCTTATACCGAGCTCTAATTATGCCGGGAGGGGTGGCCACCTCATCTAGCTACCATTCTATGCATACGCACACACGCTACGTGCTCACGGCTTGTAGTTACCGATAATTATCATTAACTCACCCTCTCGATATCACAAGTATATAATGAGTTGTCTTGCGCCATTATGCCCTATCACCCATTTCGGCATGAGGGCAGGTATTTTATCCTTTTAGTAAATCTTAAAAGTACGGCCCTCTGTCGGACTGAGTCAAACCTTGACCTTGAACACACTCAATGCATGGTAGTCGAATCTATGCTCAGGCCGACCAGGGTTGTCAAAAGGGAAAATATAACATTTCAAATAATTATAAAAACCTAGATAGTTCGTAAGTGAACTTGCAACCGAGACCAACGATCCTAATTTGAACGAAAAAATAAAATTATACATAACTATAATTTTATTCGAGTAGAAATGTATGCAACTAAATGACTTAAATATATCCTTATTAACCATTGACAATATAAAACATATAGCATTCAACAATATTGAACATTAAATTTTCAACCTTTACAATAGGTCTAGCTAGGTAATTAATTATTTATGTAACATAATCATTTAAGTCATACTTTACATTTTTAAATTCATTATTTAAATCACAATTCACACTTAACTAATGATAAATAATTATAACTTATAATCAAGTATTTAATTACTATTATTAGTATATTTTCCTTTAAGATAATAATTACTTAACCAACAATCTCGACTATAATTATTAATAGCAATTTAATGAGTACTAGATACTTAATTCATTAAACAAAAGCTTGGATATACCTATAATAATTTATTTAATTTTTTATTAATTCTGAATATTTAATCGGAAATTAATTAGGTCATTTTATTGAATTATTTAAAATAATTTGTATTATCCGAATTCAATGATGCTACTAATTTAAATTATTTTAAATTGTTCAACTCAATAAAAATTCGAACTCTATTTATTTTCCCCAAACTATTTAGGTTCAACGTTTGTGATCAGCACACTCTTATAGTTTAATAGTTCATTTTTCTACAATACTAACTTGTTATTAAAATAATCAATTTTATCTACCTAGTATTAAATTTAATATGCTAAAGGTGAAATATTTATTTCATTAATTACTTATAACCATTATATTTAAATTAATGATTTATAATACACCAATTAATTATCAACAATTTATCATTACCATAATTTTATTACTCATGCTGATTTTGTATAATAATTAATTAGCTTAACAACCATAACCAATAATCATTAGAATAATAATATTAACATGAGTTATGTTATAATGCTTGTCATTTGGTTGTTTAGTTACTTAGGCAGATATAAGCGCCATTTCTAATTCCAGTCAAGCCTCTGGATCTTTTTTTTAAATAATTTATTATGGGTTAGTATTATTCTTGACTCGAGCCGATGTCGAGTCAAGTTTTATTTACGAATTTGCCATAGAAGAGATTCTTCTTCCGTGCCGACCTTTGTCTTCTCCAAACCCTAGCGCCCACGATCCACGTTGTTGCCACCTCCGGCCACCTTCGATTGATGCTGCCCAACCCCATCGTGTCGTCGTAGTCGCCCCGATGAACCCCAACCACCTTCTAGCAGCCACGTTGCCAGCATCACCATGCCTAGCGACGCGTTCGCGTCGTCGATTCCGTCACCGGCGAGCGTTGCCGCCACAAACGGGTGGTCGTCTCGACACCCTCGACTAGGGTAGGAGAAGAAGACGGCTAGGGTAGGGAGGACGTTACCCAACTCCCATAAAATCTCCTGTTCTAACAAAAAAATTCTCCAAGGTTCTATCCCTCCCAGAATCAAAGATTTTAAACAACATAATAATTATTTTTTTTTACGATCTAATAAGCATACTTATTTAGGATTTGGTAATGGCACCAATTTGTTTTTGTCAATAATATCTTTTAAGGATATTTTTAATAAATCTTTTGTCTTTGTGAGAGTTATTTTCACAAAAGACAATCAAGTGAAATTTTATAACTACTTATAAATCCATATAAATTATCAAAAGCGCAAGTAAAATACATCATTAATCTTTCATTATTCAAACAGTGATAGATGGACACACCGGTTAATTGTATCTGGGTAGAATAAGGTTGGTCAAATTGATAGTACTGATTCTGGTGAATAAAGGAATTTATGTACAGCTTTATTCGCCATTATGATTTTAAAAGATTTCACACTTATATTATTATTATGAAGCGTCCAATTTAACAGATTTTTCACTTCCTTAGTTATATTGAACAGATAATTTTTGCGCTCTATTTAGAATAATTAAGATCATCAGCTTGTGTCCATTTCCATGAAAATACTCACTTTTTTAATTGTATGATTTTCGTTTATTATGAAAGCTTATGAGTTTCACAAGATTAAAATCATCCATTATTACAATTAAAATTATTCACTTTTATAGAAAAAAAGTCTCAAAATTTATTTATGAAGCAGAGGGAGAATATTTACTAAAAAATGAGGTAGTATTTAAAATGATAAGTTTACCCTGAAAAAGGAAAAAACCAATAACGGTCTACAATGGCCATGGACATCTATGTTGGATACCGACTATTGGTAGCCTTTAAAAAAATACTAGGCAAGATATTACACCACGCACAACTTATACAGTATAAATTTTATTTTATTCATAATTTCCACTGTAACAATTTTATATCTTACATAGTGACTCTAATTAACTTTAAATATGCATCATATTTAAATGAAAAGATATATTATAATTAATTGATTTTTTAAAATTATATTTTTTTAAAGATACTTAGACATGATCTTATTAGTAAGAAGTTAAAAATTGAGGTTAGTCTGGTTTGAACCCGTGAATTTCTATCGTAAAAGATTTTTTTTATTAATAAATTAAAATTAACTAGATTCGAACCCGTGACCCTATGTAGGAGGTATTTTTTTTAGATTTTTTAGATTTTTTTAACATTTTAATTGATTGATTTTTTTACTTTTAATCTCAGACTAATATTGAGTTTTACTTTTGTTAATAAAAGTAAAACAACCAAAGCTTATGGACGTCACATACATGCGTGTTCCGTGCCCATATTTTAAATATGGACGGTCCACAGAGACTACGGCATTACCATGACACTAAAGTATCCTTTGCGGATAATTACGGATACTTGTGGACGTCTCTGCTGATGTCCCTGGACATGAATGAAAAACCAAAGTTCACCCCTCATTATCTTGCTTTATTTCTCCCCTTCTTCAGATGCAAACAACTACTCTTGGCTTTGCCGACTGTCGATTCCAGTGACAGGCAACGTTGATTTCTATCGTAGGTGACAGCTTCCACCACCGGTAAAGGTCGTTGGCTATCTCTCCACCACCCACTATAAAACACATGACTCGAGACAGAATTGCCACCAAAACCTTCTCCTTGATGTTTCCTTTTCTCACCTCAATTGCCCACTCGCTCACCATCGCCGATGTTGCCTCCAGCCACTGTGCCGAGGCCTCCATCCGCTTTGTCCCCGCCTTCCCGACTGTATCTCGGCCTCCATGAGGCTAGGAAGCTGCACAATCAGGCCATGCTCCTAAGGTTGACTTCACCGCTCGCCATTGTCGTCCCATTGACTAGGTGATCTTTTACCCCACCGTGCATTGCTACCAAGGCAGGACCAAGGTCTCAATCGGGTGTCACTACCAACACACGACCACCACCGAAGACCATCCCCACCGTCGTCACCCTCATCCTTATTGCAGTCGCATTGAGCTCGCTGAGTCAGTGGCAACCCACAGCCCTAACCACACCACCTCGCCAGCCAATCCACTGGCGGCAGCCGCCTTATTGTTCATAACCAAAAATCGGCGGAAACTACTAGAATTGCCTGATTTGCCAGAAATTGCAGGATTTTTGCCAAATTTTTCCCACCGAACCCAATCAAATTCGAACACCAACCATTGCCAAATTCGATTCACGTGATGCATAATCAAATCCTAATCGTCGCCAATTGCTATCGACACGAGGAATACTTACCTCTGACTTATTTATTTAAAATTGATAATTGATAGCATAGCATGTTAAAACTTGATTGATTGACATGATTAAGTAATTTGATTGTGAATAAATTGAAATTTACATGATTTGAATTGTATTAAATGAATGCTAATAATATAATTAGGTAAATAAAATATGAATTGTTAATTAACTGTAATGTAATTTAGAAAATTATGACATAAATTGATGTGAATAGACTACTTAGTGTAAGCTATAATATTGTCAAATGCACTAGTTAGGGAATTTTCGATATGATTTTCTAACTTGATGACTTGAATTGTGAGTGCATTAATACGAGTGTCTTATTTCGGATATGTGAATGTATCATTTAGATAGTGGGCATTAATTTATAAATTTGATGTGTAGGTACGGAGTATGAGCTCTCCACCTAGATGCGTGACCACGATTAGAGCTTCTAACAGGTCTGTTCCTGATTTGCTTCTAGTTTGATCATCTCTTCTATTGTGATTTAGTTTGACAGGTACGCGAACGTGTCGAGTCGTGGATTTATCGTATCCTACTCCACATGAGTTATTTAGTTGATCGTATTTTATAATTAATAACCTTCAAGGATAATATCCCTCGAGTTTGTTTTAAAAAAATAACTCAGCCAGATTATGATGCCCTGGGCCTACTATATTATAATCCCTATCCAGATCTAGGTATATATAGATTTCCCAGTTTTTCAATGAGATGTGAGACAAGAGAAAAGTCGATTCGCACATGTCATGAGCTAGTGCATGCATCAATCAAAGCGGGTTTGGATCGGTGAGCGCGTTGTTCCATTCCCGAGGTATTTTGACAACTATACATTTTGAGTTCATTAAACTCATAGAAGTGTGGAGGATTATGAGTACTATAATGCAGCGTGTGTCTAGAAGTGTGGATTCGAAGAGAACTAAAGGCGCATGTTTGAGAGTACTCGACTTAACTCCTCAGGCCAGAAGTTGTACGAAGGATGTAAATGACTTTAGTATAATGAATTTCTTAGGTGTGGGATAGTATGAAAATGCCAAGGCATAAAACAAGTCAGAATAGGGTGTTGTTCAAGCCAAAGCTTACGACTCCTGATTAGTGCCCTTATGAATGATCTTAATTCAGAAGAATATATTATTAATTTTATTTTACATGAAAATCATCTCTCATGTACCAGTTTGATTATTTAGTTATTTCTAAACCAATAACACTTGTTACTAATTTTTCAATATTATATATACAAGTGAGAACTTGAATGATTATGTAGAGGTATAATTGGTAATTTGACAGCATAAGCAATAAGAAAGCCAATATAGAATATCATTATTGTCGAAACTATGGAAGAGCAGCAATGCAACATGCACACATATACCTACCGAGAATGAGTGAGGATGTGATGTGATGAACTAATATGAATGGTTGCGGCTACATACTATAATGTTTTGTTACAGAAAATGTTTGTGTAAATTAATAAAATAATATGTGATGGTCATTATGAATATAAGTGAATAGGGTTGAACAAATGGATTAAAAAACCCAACTTAGAAAGTTAAAGTGAATGTTTTGTGAAAAATAAAATGTTTTGGTAATGTTCTAGGTTTTTATCTTTACATATATATTCTATTTATTATTGATAGCATGATCTCTATTATAATTGTAGGGGAGACTATCCATTTTCTCTAAAAAAATCATTGTTTTTTGAATTTTTAATAAGTTTGTTTTGTTTTGAATATGGATTGCATATCATATCATTTATTTAGAATAATGTTAGAGCCTAAATATCTCATCCAGATATTAAATATTTTCATCACCTTCTTAAGTCGCCGAAAGTAGATTTTAGTTTGGTTGACCGAATTAAGACAATTACACTCGTACATATTTGGTTTAATTCGCAAGTGAGTCAAATTGGGGTATTACACCCACCCTCTTCTTAACTATTTTTTATAGACAAAGAAGGGACTCTTGTGAGTTCAGTGGGGTTGAAGAGGAGGCAATGTGTTCTAAAGATTTTGATTTTTTTTTTAAATATTCGAAGGACAGTTTGTTTTTACTCTTTAAATGCTTGAAAGAAGGTTTTTTGGGTTGATCTCATTCTTGAATGTTTGAATTTTTATTATTGGTGTAGATTGGCTGAGAAAATTATTCTTGTTGGTCGACTGTAATATTGTAAAAGGACGAAAGTTTGGTTTTTCTTGTATCTATTGAACTACTCTTTACAATTTTTGTCAAAAAAATATCTTTTTAAAAAAAAAAATCAGTTGGATCCTTTTATCTATAATCCAAAGGAAAGTGGTTATAACATTGTTTTCGACGAGGAAAACTTCGAAGTTCGTTCGGGTCATGATATTTTGAAAAAAAAGGGTTCATTGTTCACCAAGCAAAAAGGGAAAAATTAGATTTGATTTTTTTACCTGTTCTGCACTGTATAATTTGTACATAAATGGATGAAGCAAAAATATTATATATATTTTTAATTGACATTTTTAATAGTATGTAACTTTGTATTTTGTGATAAATTTGTTTTTTTTATTGGAATTTTTTTTTCAATTCATAATTAATTTTTTTGGTAACCTCATAAAAATAATCCCTATGATTTCAAGATTAATATGTAGTGATTATATTAAAATTAGGTAAGATATATCAATTGTTGTAAAATATAAATGTTTGTGTTCACTTGAAAAAATGTATAACATTTTAGGAGTTTTACAATTTATTCACTTGAAAAAATTCTTTCATCGAAATTCCTATACTTGGTTTGTTTCTAACACATTAGCTTACGACATGTCTACCAAACCATCTAATACGAAACCAGATTAGTTCTAATAATATTTACAATGACCCAATTTAAATGGTAAACTAATATACCTAAGTTATTCTTCAAAAATAATTAACTAAAAGTAAAATTTATAGTTCATTCCAATAAATAAATCAGATTTTACCTTATTAAATATTAGATATGATACTAAATTTTTTAGAGGTCATGCATTTTTATTAAAAAAAACTCAAAGAAATGCTAAGTATGCATTTTCGTTACAAAGAAATGATAAGTATTTTATTTAATTATTGTAAACGCAATGACACGATGGCAAGTAGTAATAGTTAATACGAAAGGTTTTTTTTTTAAAGATATTTTTTCCCCCAAGTGACTATGAAGTATACTTTTTTTTTTTTTAGGGATGAAATAAGACCAGATTCTATTGTTTCCCAAGGTCACCTCCCCCCCCCCCCCTCCCTTCTTTCCTCATTAAACTCCCACCATGATCTTAGTATTTCCAATAATTGCACCAAAGTTAAGTTTTTAAAGCTTAGTACGTAAACAAATATGGAAAAAAATAATCTTTAAGAATAAAAGACGGTGATTTAATATTTTTTTTGCACATATATATGAAAACCTACACTCTTTGACTCTAATTTTTTGTAGATTTAATGGTTTTAATTATAGTTCTAAAAAACTGATCAAACGATTAAGATTTAGGAAATACAATCAAATATTATGTACTCCAGCAATTATCCAGTTTAAAGTATTTAATTTGTTATAATTTGCCGCACTTCCTTCTAATGTATAGGTTGAACAACTCCAAGATGTAAGATGGACTCCAGTCTTTCCCACCGTCAACAGCATTAACAAGACTATTAGGAAGCAACTCTTATATATTAATAAAAAGTAAATTAGAAGTCACATTATGATAAAAAGTGAAAATTAACCTATCAAAATATAATAAAATAAAAATAATATATTAAATTATTATAATCCAATTCTCATTCCAAAACCAGAGTTTATTATCTTCTGATTTGTTTTTTTTTCATCTGATTTAATTTAAAATTAATCCATAAAATCGAAATCTATCTCTAATATAAGTTGCGCATGATAGAGTATCTACGTATATAGTGCTTTTTGCTTTAGTAGAGTAAGTGGCCATTACGAAAAAATCAAGTTTTATTTTTTATTTTTACTTTTCTAATGCTATTTAAATAGTCCACAGGCAGGTTGATTTGCAAACAAAGCCCAATGGGCTTTTACCTTTTATAAACAGTTATAAGTTGATCTCATATATTATAGATGTTTTTCAGCCCAATGAACTATTCATGTCGTTGGAATGCAATTCGATATGATATATTCAGTTCTTTCGACTAAAATTGGCCAATGTATAAATCTCCGGAGAAAGACCAATCCACCCATTTTTTTCCCCCTAAACCACCCTACATTTCTGACTATCATTATGTTACGGAATTCTACTACTTGAACCGCGAGACACTTAACAAGGGAAAAAGGAAACGAAAATTTAAATGTGTGTGTATATATATATATTGTATACTCATATGTGGGCCCTATTAGGTCCATTAGTTGTGGGATGTTTAAATCATGCCCCATAACAAGATCATAGCTGCCCACATTAGCCTTAGCTTTACCAAATTATTTTTCAAAGATTTTCCAATAAATTTAGATGATTTCTACCCTTAGTGTCGCTACCACTTCAATTTACTGCTAGTGAGTCTACGACCCTCCCTCAGCCATCGAACGGCACTACTATAACCGTCTTGTGACAGGCTATCGAACCATACCCCTCACCATCATCGGCACCGCCACTATGTGAGCCATTTTTTGGCACTTGCAAGCCGCCTCTGGCTGATCCGACAACCTAGACAGCTTCCCCTAGTACCACTACCACTTCAACTTGCTGTTAGTGAGTCTACGGCCGCCCTCGGCCATCGAACGGCACTACCATGACCGCCTCGTAGCAGGCTATCGAACCATAGCCCTCACCATCACCGGCACCGCCACTATTTGAGCCATTTTTTGGCACTTGCAAGCCACCTCCGGCTGATCCGACCACCTAGACCGCTTCTCCTTACCGATATTTCATTTTAATACCACCTATGACCATTGTCATTGCCGCAATCATCGCCACATTTTGCAGCGATTCCACCCCTTTCTGGTCATTTTTTCGGCCAGTAACTAGTCAAACCTTGCCATCACCACCGCCATCACATCCGCCTTGACGCCCTCTATTGATTGCAACTAGTAGTAACCTCCACCACGCCACGATCAGCGTTTTCCGGTGATGGGTATTGCCCAT
>JAVDBV010086504.1:0-14210 GCA_032619315.1 Piper longum | reverse complement strand
ATTCGTAATGCATGTCCCAACTTTCTTAATTTTTGCAAAGTCCTTTAGCATCAAGTTTATACAATGGGCAGCACACGGCGTTCAAAATAGATGTGGTCTCTTATGTTCTAGCATCTTCCCGGCAGCTTTGTATGCTGAAGCATTATCAGTAATGACCTGGACAACATTTTCCTCCCCAACTTCTACTACTTTGTCGAGTAAACTAAACAAATAGGTAGCATCTTTCTTTTTATCTGAAGCATCAACTGATCCAAGGAAATACATTCCTCTCGGACAGTAAACCAGAAAGTTGATCAAAGTTCTCCCGGATTGATTGGTCCACCCGTCAGACATAATGGAACAGCCTGTTATCTTCCAAGAAGCTTTTATATCCTCCAAGCTGGCATTTATGGAAGCCACTTCAGCAGTAAGAAGATTACCTGACAAAGCAAATCTGCTCGGAGGTTTGATCTCTTGATTACCGAATTTACCTGCCACATCAATCATTTTCTGGAAGTAAGGCGAGTCCACAACATGGAAAGGAATGGCACAGTGATAGAAGAATCGAGCAACGGCTGTGTGTAATTGCTCTTTCGCCTTCTTTTCTAATGCCGTAGTAATTCTCATTTGACCTGAACCTGATGTGTTCTTCTTCGCACCTTCAACAATAAGTGCTTTCCTCTTACCTGTAGACTTAGAGCACCTACCACTTTGCTCCTGAACTTCCATCTCTTCCATATCTGAGTCATTCAAACCAGATGACCCTATTTCTTCTCTAATCCTTTGTTTTTCTTTCTTGGCCTTCTCCACTGTGAAATAATCTCTAATCTTTTGTGCATCTGCTTCAGGAACTTTCTTACACGCAGCCACATTTCCTTTCACTCCAGCTAGATGTTGCTTGAATCGATATATCCCTCCACTTATAGTTTTTCCGCAAAAATTACATACGACTTGTTTCTTAGATGCGTCAACTGGTGTGCAATATTCCCATCCAATATCCATCTTCCCTATGACAACTCTGGTATGCAAAACATAGCATTTGAAAAAAAAAATTTCATACAATTATTGGATAGCAACACGCAATTGGACATCAATTACCATGGCATTAAACATTAATTAGCATTACACATCAATTAAACATTAATTAAATATCAATTAAACATCAATTAACCCTAAATTAGAATTAATTGACGTCTGAAAGTTAAAAAAAAAATCAATCCAATTAAACATCAATTAGATCATATTAAACATCAATTAGCATTGGCATTAAACATTAATTAGCATTAAACATCAATTAAACATTAATTAAACATCAATTAAATATCAATTAAACATCAATTAACCCTAAATTAGGGTCAATTGATGTCTGAAAGTAAAAAAAAAAAATCAATCCAATTAAACATCAATTAGCATCAAATTAAACATCAATTAGGATTAAACATCAATTAACACTAAATTAGCATAATTAATGTCTAAAAATTTTTTTAAAAAAAATTCATCCATTTAAACATTAATCAGTCTAATTAAACATCAATTAGCTCTTCAATAACCATCAATTAATATTAAATATCAATTAACCTTAAATTAGCATCAATTGACGTCTAAATTTTTTTTTAAAAAAATTTCATCCAATTAAACATCAATTAGCACACCAATCAGCTAAAACAACATCAATTACCATCCAATTACACATTAATCATCAATTTATATAAAAAACCAAGAGTGCACAAACAGTGATTGGCGGCGCAATTCCAGTCGACGGGGTTGTCGGCCTGCCGCACGTCAGAGCCGAGGTCGAAACGCGTCAGAGGCGGCGGTGGAATCGTGACGGCGGCGGCGAAATCGCGGCAGCGGAATCAGGGCGGCGCGAGGTTCGGGTTGGCGGCCTGAGTAAGGGTCGGGGTCGGCTGATTTAGGTTTTTTTTAACGACAATTACCATTTTACCCTTGATAAATTAATTTACTAAATATTAAACCTAGGGTATTTTAGTAATTATACAAAAAAACCGGAATCGGCCTATACAGCCCGATTCCGATTCCGATTTAAATTGGGTGAAATCGGACTGAATCGGCCGATTCCGGCGCCGATTCGGGGCCGACCGATTCGGCCCCAAAATTGGATCGGCTCGGCGCCGATCCGATTTAAATCGTCCGAGTCCGATCAGCCGATTTTCACAACCATGCTTTTTATTCATTAATGGTGCAAAGGGCAAACAAAAAAATTTTGGACATTATTTGCAAAATTTACTCCCATTTTGTTACCAGACTATAAAGGTAATTTTTTTTCCCAAAAAACACTTCAATAAAAAAAGAAGCAATATAAATAAATAAATTAATTAATTAACTTCTCATATTTTCGTTTAAAATATTTGCGTCGATCACAACTTAATCACCAAGCAAAATATAATCGAATGAAATAATCATCTAGGGTCGACGGTAAACAAACGCGTCGGACGGATGACGGACGTGGTATGTCCGCTCCCATCGATCGACCGTGGTCCCCCATCACCGCATTATTTCTGCCCCAAACCCCCCATTTGCCTCCCTCTTCGTCTCCGAGCTCAGGCGGCGGCGAGCTCCGGCCGGCTGCTTCGAACTGTTCTGGTAATTACATACCATTTTTGTTTAACCCTTGTGCATTCCTCGGCAGATCGCGAAGTATTTCGGTGGAAAGTGGATTTTTTTTTAAAAAAAAATTATATTTTGAGGGGGGAACGACTTCAAAACATTCTTGCTTTGTGATTGATATGGTTCCTATGCTTGATTTGTACATGAATGGTCTTTGGCGCAGTGCTACTGTTTTAGTTTTAGTTTGTTAGTGATGCAACTTACATATGTGTCCATGTCTTTAACTGTCTCGACTTGTTTGTGCGTTTGTTACCTTGATTATGCTAGTACTTGAAATTATGAGGCGTCTGCTTCCCCTTATGTTAAGTTTCTAGTTAATTTTTGTGCACAGTGATTGTCAGATAATTTTCCTTTTTTTTCTTTTTTCTATAGTTTGTGTTAGAAAAGAATGCAATGATTCAAATATTTATTTTTGCGTATTTTATGGTTCTTCTGTTAGTATGCGTGATGGTTAATATTTTGTGCATTTATGTTACTTTTGTTGGATGAGGGTTTTAATTTTGATTGGGCATTTGTTACCTTGACTGCCTTAGTATTTCAAATCATGAAGCATCCACTACCCCCATGCATTTTGTTTGAACTAATTTTTTCACACTGTGGTGATCATCTGAAGACAGGAATAATTTCATGTTGTTACAGTTTGTTTTGATCTGAATAATTTAATTTAACTTGTGCTTTTTGAAACTGATGTTCTTTGTCCTTCCGTGATCCTAGCGGCTGGCTTATTGGTTTCCTTTTGTGCTCTAAATGCTAAATTGTTTGGCATTGTGAAACTGTTAAAGGGACTGGCATTTATTTGATCCTTACGTCTGACAGCCTACTCTTTTCTGTTTGTTTGTTTTAGAACATTGAACTAGAGTGTGCATCTTGCTATTATTTGCTACCGTTTACGTCTGGTCCAAAAATGCTTTCTATGTCGAGGGAAGGTGAAGGTGTCTTGGTTCCTTCAGGTCCAAGCCCTGGAATGGAGTTGTCTAATTTCACCTACAGTGGTCATCCTGGACCAAATGGAAAGCAGCGTACATCAAGCTTGGAAGCCCCAATCATGCTTTTGACTGGCCACCAAAGTGCCATATACACTATGAAGTTCAATCCAGCAGGAACAGTCATTGCTTCTGGCTCCCACGATAGAGAAATATTCCTGTGGAATGTTCATGGAGAATGCAAAAATTTTATGGTCCTGAAAGGGCACAAGAATGCTGTTTTGGATTTGCAGTGGACACCTGATGGTACTCAGATAGTGTCCGCCAGCCCTGACAAGACCCTAAGAGCATGGGATGTTGAAACAGGCAAGCAAATAAAAAAAATGATAGAACACTCGTCATTTGTAAACTCTTGTTGCCATTCTCGAAGAGGTCCACCTCTTGTTGTTAGTGGGTCTGATGATGGTACTGCAAAGCTCTGGGACCTTCGTCTGCGAGGTGCAATCCAAACATTCCCTGACAAGTATCAAGTTACGGCTGTAAGTTTTTCAGATGCTTCAGATAAAATCTTTACTGGAGGGATAGATAATGATGTGAAGGTGTGGGATTTGAGGCGGAAGGAGGTCATAATGACTCTTCAGGGTCACACAGACATGATAACCGGGATGCAGTTAAGTCCTGATGGTTCTTATCTCTTGACCAACTCTATGGATTGCTCTCTGAGAATTTGGGATATGCGTCCATATGCTCCGCAAAATCGATGTGTCAAGATATTAGCTGGACATCAGCATAATTTTGAGAAGAACTTGTTGAAATGTGCTTGGTCACCTGACGGAAGCAAAGTTACCGCTGGAAGTGCTGATCGAATGGTTTATGTATGGGACACAACCTCAAGGCGCATATTATACAAGCTTCCTGGTCATACAGGTTCTGTCAACGAGAGTGCTTTTCATCCCACCGAACCTATAATTGGCTCTTGCAGTAGTGACAAACAAATTTATCTAGGAGAAATTTGAAGGTGATTATTGCAGATACTTTTAGTAAAATACGTATTGAGAAAGTTGGCTGATCTTGGTGGATGGGAGTTGTGGTGTGATGAAGTGGACTTGTACCATGTAACTCTCGGATTAGATTTTTCTGGTTAAGATCGATGTGTATCTGGCATTTATGTTCATCTACCTCTGCAATGGTTGAGACGGTGTTAATGTTGATCAGTGATTTGGGTATGTGGTGTTTGATTTAGGCCTCAAATTTGTTTATTTTTCTCCTTGATGGAATTTCAAGATTGCTGGGCTATATTTCAGGAATCAATGCTAAATAGATTCTCCTCCCATTCATTGTTAGAATGGTCACCCCTAATCACATAATTAAGAGTGCCATTTTACGGTAATGGTACTTGGTAGCACGCAATTCTAGCTTTCGGGAATTCTTTTTTTGGTTAAAACTTGTTTTCATAGGATTTGCTTTCACATGAAAGTTAATCGAGAAAAAAATTAGGCGATGAAAGGTGATGTACCAACAGTCAACGACCCGCGAGGGAGCCTCCAAAACTATGTAACAGCGTTACATATGTAATGTATTCAATCAACCTTGAATTACTCCACAGGTTTATATCCAATATCCATGAACCGTCTACTGTGATGATGTTTAAAAACTGAGAAAACAGTGCACCCAAGACGATGATATGTTTAAGACAAAATCAATGGCACAAGGTCATCTTCCTGCTCTTCCTGGAGGTGGGTCTTAGTTCTCATATGCATCAGGCCCAGAAGGCACCTTCCTCTCCTCCTTGATGCCATAAAAGTGCCTGCCATTGTCAAGGTACCGAGTGTCACTCATCCCATATTGCTCCTTCCATCTTTTCCCTGGGAAACCTGTGGTAGACCTCTGCTGATCCTTGTGCCCCCTTGGTGAGAGCCTATCCGTGGTATCCACCGTCTCATTCTCTTCAGTGGGGAACTTCTCGGCGATGAATTCGTCGACGTTGTTATCGAACTCCTTAGTGGGAAACCTTGATCAGTATAATAGCCATTGTTGGTTTCTTCTTTGTTGGTAGTGTTGGGGTCCAATTCAGAGGGTTGGGCCTCTTTGGGAGTGGTGTTGTAAACCTCCTTATTGAAGAACTGGTTCTCTTTCTTGAGCTTGTAGGCGGGAGAGGGAGGAGATGAGGAAGAGAAGGGAGATGAGCTTTTGAGAGAGGCAGCCATGGGTATTATCTAGGAGGGAAGGGCTGCGATAGTGAGGGAGGTAGAGGTCATGGCTCTTTTCTTATATTGAGGAGGTGGTTGTGTGGCTTGATCTCTTGTGGTGAGAATGACCAAAAGAGAGGCAAAATAAAAACAAGCTGATAGGGCAATGATGCTTCTCAATTTGCTCCCAAATCTATCTTTTTTGATACTCATGAAGAGGATTGATCCATGAATAAATACCGACAAACAAATAATGCCCAAAATATTATTGTAATGTGAAGACTAAAAGAAATTTGAGAAATTGGTTTTGTTTTTGGCTAGAGCTACTCACCTAGGCACAAACATTCACGGTGAGTTGTTAGAACGTACTACATAGTAGTAAAAACATGACAAATTGAGTAGCTTGGTGAGTTGTTGGTTTGTCAAACTTATAGCCGGTGATGACGGCTTGAAGGTTATTTACTTATTTACCCAATATCTTATTGCTCATTTATGATAACAGCTTACATGTTGTTGAGGTCCTATATATTTTTTAAAATAACATTTTCCCATTTATTTAAAATCTTAAAGATAAGGAGCGAATTTAAACTCATTGGAAGTAATCAATCAATGGGCTCAAGTCGACTCAGCTCAACTCGTTATGGCTTTAAAACTTATCTCGTCACGATCATAGTTTCTTGTAGCTAGTCATTGTGTGGAAGTGAATTCAAACATTTTTATTCTCAAAAAACAAGAACGGGTAAAAAATTTTCACATTAATGGTGGCCACTAAATAATAGAGGAAATCTTGATATATTTTATAAAAAATTATTGAATGCAGACTACATTTTCAATGAAAATATACAATCTTGGCCATTTACAATTGACCTCAATTTAATATTTCTTTACTAGTCATGTTCACTTAATATAACTTGCTAATTTCTTGATGGAAGTGATAAACTAAATTAAGAGTTAAGATGCCCACATATTAGAATATTGATATATGTAACACAAAGGAACCATTTACTTAGCCCAAATATTTTGAATCATCTAAAATAAAATAAAATACTTTGAATCGTGTAAAATAGAGTGTATAAGCAGTATCTGTTAGTTTTGGGGATGACTGCCTTGGGAAAAATTACTTGCCCAATCTATAAAAAGCTGTTCTGAGTTTCCATGATGATCAATTTTTCCCTCTATATATAATTGATCAAGTCTGTTCCATTACAATTTTGTAGACAAGGAATTAACGGAAAAACATCTACATTAGTATGAGCATCTAGCTATATAGCAAGGAAATGTGGTCGAATTAGGAGATGTTGTGGCTCTTATATACGGCGATGGAAGCATATTAGATATTGGATCATGCACAAGAGGGGGGTACGTTGGACAATCCTTTATCTTTGAAGTCCCACCAAAACACTCTCTGTTGATTGGAGCTTCAAACCAAGAGGCAATGTGAGCCATGGCTTTGCTAAAGCATCTTCAACATCTTAGGCCCTTTGGGACTCTCAACCAAACTTTAATACTATTGTTAGGCCCTTTGAATCCCCACAAAAGAGTACAGACTTCTTTTAATCTAAAAATTAACTCAAAGAACAAGGTTTTCCCATTAGCCTATTTATAACTCATTAAAATTTTCTATGACCGATGTGAGATAAACACAACAATTCCTATTTACACATCGGGCATCATCGAAACTATCATCGTCTGACAAATTATCTTTAAATCAGATGAGACACACCTCACTTCAAATTATTATGTGGAATTATGAAAGAAACTAAGCAAACACCAAATTTCCTAAGATTGACTCTGATATTAGAGTTTGGCCATTTGGGCCTTTAAAAGGGACTTGCAATAGGTTAACTTAAGGAATCCATTAGCTTATATACAAGTAACCAAGATCATCTATGATCAACCCCTCTTAACACATTGGGCATTCCCAAAACTATCTCCTTTAAACCAAGATTTTTAATACCAGTGCTGAGCCCTTAGGGAAAAAGGACTCGTAATAGATATCACATGCCTCCCTTAAATCCAAAAGTTAGTTTAAAGAATAAAGTTTTTTCATTAGCATGTATACAATTCACCAACACTTTCTAAGACTAATATAGGATAAACCCAACACAACAGCTGCGTCTATGCTCTCTTTTGACTACACCAAATTTAAACATGAACAATATTTCTTCAGTTTAACTGCAAATAATTTCTAGCCCAGTAAAAATAAGTAATATAAGAACTGTTAATATATTGTCGGATGAAAGTCGATCTCGAGCAGGAAATCAAATTGGTTAGCTGGAATGGGAAGATTGGCGTCTTTTTATATATTTATTGAGGAATACCTGGTACTGGAGGTGCGCAAAACCACTGCATTCATCAATAACAACTTCAATATTCCATGGATGGCAAAATTGTTGCACTAATATTATAACAATTGAAATTCGTTGACAACTGATGAAGCAACAAAGAAGGACAAGTGCATACAGTTGGAGGGGATGGCTAATTGGGATGGCAAGGAGTTCCTGCTGTTAGATGGTTATCAGCTTTCAGTTGATCATAAGCATATGCAAATGAGTAGAGAGATTTTTTATACACGCAAGAACGACAAATTATTTAACTGGATAGATAGATGCACTCAATAGAAACACTCTCACTTACATCTTGACATAAAATATTCTTGACAAAAACATATTGTTATGTGAATTATAAAAAATATAGCGCACTTAAAAATTTTATGGGTATGGATAAAAAAGAGAAGATAGAAAAAGTAAGAGAGGGTAAAGATCAATAAGAAGATTATAAGTAATGTATAATGAGTTAGAAACCAATAAGGGCGGGTTGCCGAATATGGAGAAGGTGCGGGCATCCAAGCCAGCGGAGGCGAGGGCGACGATGGACGAACGAGATGCTTGGGCCACACGTGTAGCGTGGCCTGATCGACGGCTCAATGTGGATGACCCCACACGTACAAGGGCCTTATGTGCTGAATCAAACAGGCCGGAGAGGGGAACACAACAGCTTCCCTCCAGCCCCCACCGTAAAGCTGCTGCCTCCTTTGGCTGCGGTTCACCGCCTCCGCCTCCCCTTGCTAGCAAATGCTTCTGGTGAGACCTGTATTTCTGTAATGGACGGAATTAAAGTATAAAACAATTAATGTTATGGTCTTCTTATCATCGTCTCCATTTAAATATATAAAAAAAGTTAATATCAGGAACTATTAATAATTTTATTAGGAGGTAAATTTAATACGAATCTTTAGATTACAAAGACGGTAAATAAAAAAAAATGTGAGTCATATAATGAGAGAATTACTTGTAGGTGACTAGCAATGTTATGGCGGACATGAGCTCTACTATTCTTGAGGAACGAACCGTCTGGGAAGCTCCGGTGTCCAAACCACCTGCAACCCAAACATCACATACAGACAAACTTATCAAGTGCTATCTTCCCCAAACCATATTGCGGCACTCTTTCCAATATCATTGCCAATCTCATCTTTCCCCCCTTCCTTTCCACATGCACTGCGGAGATTATTGGGTTTTATCTGGCATACAATGTTTGCTATGGCGTGCATGTTCCTTTTTATTTGTTTCTACATATTCATTTCCTAAAAGTTAATTAGCTAGTATGACAAGGTTTTTTTTTTTTTTTGGGATATTTGATTCATTGGTTTATTTCCCCTCATTTATCACTTGATGTAACTCATATTATGTGTGTTTAGACAAAAAAATTTTTCAAGACGATGGTCTACCTCAAAACAAAGTACAATTAACACTTCCTTGTATATGCCGATCGAATTGATCACATTGTAAAGATAAGGTTAGCAATAAGCTATCAGAAGCTCAAGCTCGATCATAGCTCATTTTATAATGACCCGAGCTCACATTTAACTTGATTCGGGATTGTTAAATTTTTAATAAAATATTATACAAAATATATTTAACTTTTTATATACTAAAATCACAAAGAGATAACATGGGGTGGTGCAAGAGTGAAGGTGAAATATTTTTAGACAAAAATAATATAATGATAAATATTTATAAATTATAACGAATAGCTAGGCAGGCTAAGCTCGGGCTCGATGCGGTTAGCAAGTACATGAAACCTGAGCTGGCCAATTACTCGTATCACCTTGGCGGCTACTAATTTGTGCCAGGTTGTAAATACTAAGACGCTAATTTCTACGGCAAGAGTTAGTCCACTTGCCTTAAAAAGAAAAAAAAACGCTTACAGTTAGGTTTAATATTAATTCCTTATTACATAATACAAATATTTGTGCGTTTTATCACACTAAAAGGGGCAATACAAGTAAAACATCTTGTGCTTAGCTAAAGAGCTAGCTCAATTAAATCTAAAGTTTAGCTTGGCCTTTCTCTTCCCTAGTGGCAGCTTGGCTTGAGAAGCATTGCTGGAGCTCGCCGGCCTCCCACCACTTTCACCGTTGGAACTTGCATCGATGACCGCGGACTCATCCCGCGGGTTCAAGTTGTCTTCAACCTTCTCTTTCCTCTCCTTTTCCTTGCAAGAGTTTCTAATATCAGATGCACAAAGTGAAGAATCATTCAAATGGTTAGAGTCCTCTACATGAGAAGAGAGCTCCACCAGCATCTCTGGATCCAACCACAACTCCGGCAGCTCCCCATCTTGTATTCCGGCGAACAAATCATCGAAGTTGATGCCCTCAAGCAAGCTCTCAATTGCAAAAAATTCAACCCCAACTAAGAAGCTATTCTCTCCATCTTCTACCTTCTTTCTTTCACTACTGATTTGGATGCTACTCACAGATTCAACCGAAAGCTTTGTTGGGTTGTCCCTCTTTCGTAAATACATAAAATTACAACCATATTTTGGATAAAAATTAAGATTTTTTTAGATTTACTTCATGTGAAAGGAATAAAAGCAACGTCAAATGTTTTTCTTCTTTAGTTTTGGGTTCGAGGCGGAGAAAAAAAGTCACAAAGGGAAAAAATTTATATTCCAAGGATTTCTATGAACCTATTATTAGTTAGAAACTGACATAAGTGACTAATAAAAACTGGAATAAATTGGATAAGATAGTTATGACCTGTTTGAGATTATCATGTTTCTAAATTAACATCCTCAAAAGTTATATGAAATAAACTCCAAAAAGTTTATGAGAGGAATATTGCTGGCAACAAGACCCTTCTGAAAAGTAAATTAGTGAATTTGAGGTATAAGGATGGAAACGGTATATGAGCATCTCAATGAGATGAAGATCATTATTACTCAATTTTCCAGGATGAAGATCACTTTAGATGAGGAATGACAAGTTATCTTACATCTCAACACATTGCCAAAGAACTAGGAAACATTGGTGATCTCTTTGAACAATGCTGCTCCAGATGGAAAATTCATAATGGACATGGTAACAAGCACGTTATTGAATGAGGAGGTGAGAAGAAAATCTCTACAAACTTTAAGGTTTCATGCATTAGTGTCAAAAGAGGCAAGAGATAGATCAAGAAATAAAAACAAAAACAAAAGGGGCAAGAGTCGAAGAAGGTTTAGATCTAGGAAGCACTTGAAATATTATTATTTTGACAAGATAGGTCATTTCAAGCCGGATTGTTGGAAGTTCAAGAAAGACTTGAAAAATAAGGACAACAAGGATCAAGAAGAACAAAAATACTAATATTGCACATGATGACTTGGGGATTCTTTCTGATTATGAGAATGATTGTTTGATGGCTAATTGTGATGCTAGTTGGGTAGTTAACTCGGGATCATCATTTCATGCAAGTCCAAACAGCAATTTGTTTACTACTTATGAACCTTCAAATTTGGGTATAATTAAGATGGGAAATAGTGATACTTCCAAAATTATGGGACTTGAAGATGTGCATATAATAACAAATACGGGTTACAAATTGATGCTTAAAATATCAGACATATTCCAGATTTGAAGATGAGTTTGTTGTCAACTGAAGTGCTCAATGATGAAAGATTTGGTTCATAATTTATACAAGGTGTGTGGAAACTTATGAAAGGTTTTCTTGTTATTACTAAAGGGAAGAAGTGTTGTAATTTATACAAGACTGAGACAAGTCTAGTTCGATGGGAGGCTAATATCTCGTCATTTGATTCCACTACTGATTTGTAGCACCATCGATTGGGACACATGAGTGAGAAGGGACTATTGAGATTGAAGACGCTAAATCTCCTTCCCAAGGTCTAGGACATCACAATTAGTCCTTGTGACCATTGTTTGGTAGGGAAACAACATAGAACATCTTTTGCAAGCACAAGTACAAAAAAGTCAGAAGTTTTTGAATTGGTATACACTAATGTGTGTGGACCTATGGTGGTAAAATTTCTTGGCGATTCTATTTATTTTGTCACTTTTATTAATGATTTTTCTAGGAAGGTGTGGGCTTATGGCATGAAAAATAAAAGTGATGTTTTTGGCATCTTTAAGAATTTTCATGCAATGGTTGAAAGAGAAATGGGTAAGCTCTTAAAATGCTTTAGAAGTGATAATAGTGGTGAATATTATTTTATTGAGTTTGATGAATATTGTATCAAACATGGGATTAGACATAAGAAAACATTTCCTTATATTTCTCAACATAATGGAGTGGCTGAAAGAATGAACAGGACCATCTCTGAGAGAGTTAAAAGTATGTTGTCTTCAGCTAAGTTGCGTAAGAGCTTCTGGGTTGAGGCCATGAGCGCAACAAGCTTATTATTTTATCAAAAAATTTCCCACATATGCCATAGACAATGACATACCAAAAACGGTTTGAAGTGATAAAAATTTCAGCTATTCTCATTTGAGAGTCTTTAGTTGTAAGGCTTTTGCACATGTGCCTAAGGAACAAAGGGCTAAACTTGACTCTAAAGCCGTAAAATATATTTTTCTGGGATATGGTCATGATAAGTTTGAATACAAACTTTGGGATCCTAAGAATAAAAAACTAATTTGAAGTAGAGATGTAGTTTTCGGGGAGGATCAAATAGTTAAGGACTTTGGCAAGTAAGAAATTCCTCAAACAAAATCTCAAAAAAGCTTTGAAAAGATATGAAAACCTTCAAACTTAACTAGAAGTGAAAAGGAGGCTCAGGATGACACAATTTACCCCCACCTAGTGATGATGAGGGTGAGGATGAAGTGTCTAATGATATTTCTAATGAGTTTGTTGATGAAGTTAAACAGAAACAAGTACATTTTGATCAAGAGGAGCCAACTAATGTGTGGAGATCAGCTCGTGAACTAGTTCCATCAACAAGATATCCATCATTAAAATATGTCAAAATCACTAAATGAGGAGAACTAGAAAATTTTAATGAGGTCAAAGCTCATGTAGAAAAGGAGAAGTGGTTGAAGGCAATGTAAGATGAGATGCAATCTTTGCATGATAATCACACCTTTGAGTTGGTGGATCTTTCTAAGGGGAAGAGAGTATTAAAGAACAAATAAGTCCACAAGATGAAACATGAAGAAAATAGCGCACAACTAAGGTACAAGGCAAGGTTGGTGGTGAAGGGCTTCAGACAGAAGAAAGGTATTGATTTCGATGACATTTTTTCTCGTATTGTTAAAATGTCTTTTATTAGAAATGTCCTAGTTTTGGCTGCAAGTTTGGATTTGGAAGTTGAACAGCTAAATGTAAAGACGACCTTTCTTCATGGTGATCTTGAGAAGACCATATACATGGAGCAACCAGAGGCTTTTAAAGTCAAAGAAAAGGAATAGATGGGGTGCAAATTGAAAAAGAGTTTGTATATGACAAATTTTTTTATTCTTGTATGGAAAGTAATAGGTACAAAAAGTTTGTTTCTAATCACTGTGTGTTCGTCAAGAGGTTTGATGATGATGACTTTATTATTCTGCTACTCTATCTTGATGACATGTTGATTGTAGGACATGATGGAGCCAAGATTGCAAATTTAGAGAAGAACCTAAATAAATTCTTTGCAATGAAGGATTTGGGATCTGCAAAGAAAATCTTGTGAATGTCCATTCGGCGTGACAGGGGACCTAGAAAGCTTTGGGTATCACAAGAAAAGTATATAGAAAAGGTACATGAAAAATTCAGCATGAAAGATGCAAAACCAGTTGGTATTCCACTTGGGGGTTACTTCAAATTGAAGAAAAGTGACTTAAGTGAAGCATAGATGAAGGACATGACAAATGTTCCTTATGCTTCCGGAGTTGCTAGTTTGATGTATGATATGGTTTGTACAAGGCCTGACATAGCATATACCGTTGGAACAGTTAGTAGACATTTAGCAAATCCAAGTAATAAATATTGGCAAGTAGTTAAATGAATAATGAGGTACTTGAGAGGTACATTCAAAATGTGTTTGTATTTCTAAAGTGATAAACCTTTGTTAGTTGGTTACACCAGTGCAGATATGACAGGTGACTTGGAGACAAAAAGGTCAAGATCTGGGTTTATTGTTAATTTTGCTAATGGGGATGTATTGTAACACCTCAAATCCGGTTCACCCTCGTGAACCAAACCGGCATGTTACAGGCCCCGGTTAGGTC
>JAVDBV010086501.1:0-13915 GCA_032619315.1 Piper longum | reverse complement strand
GGAACCTCACCAAGACATGTTGGCTCCGCATGTGGTGAGGGAGAGATGATTCGGGTGTTGTGATGTGTGAAGGGGAGAATTGTTGGGTTAATCCTACGTCCCATTTGAAGGTAACCGGTGACTTGTATATAGGCTAATGGGAAAGCCTTAATTTTTAAGCTAGCTTTTGGATTAAGAGAGGCCCATGAACATGTTGTAAGTCATTTTTTGGGCCCGAAGGGCCCAACAATTCCTACTTGCACAAAAACTTGGTCCGAGTCTTGTGTAATGCCAACAGTTCCAAAGGATTCAATCCAGCAAAATATGCATCCCTCCCGGAAATCAATCTAGTCACCGGTGAAATCATGGGTCTAGCCGGCGGGCCATCGCCTTCACGCCGCTCGTCTCCTTAAGCAATGGAAAAACAAACCAAGACCTGCAAGTCTATGAGTACGCTCCACAACATATCATACAAAGACATGCAGAACAAGAGCAAGTTTTGCCTCTGCCCAAGTGGGTATGAGGTTGCCAGCCCAAGTATTGTGGAGGCTATTTATGCAGAGTGTGTTCCGGTGATTATATCAGAAAACTACTTTCTCCCTTTCAGTGATGTCTTGGATTGGAAATCGTTCTCAGTTTCTGTTCAAGTGGAGGACATTCCCAAACTCAAGAACATCCTAAATGGGATTTACACAAGGCAAGCAAAGGAGAATTAAGCAAGTGCAGAAGCATTTTGTATTAAACTATGATCTCTTGCATATGATTTTACACTCGGTTTGGTTGAGAAGGTAATATGTTAGAGTTGGTCAACAAGTGCCCAGAAACAACACTACCAAGCATTAATATGTACATTAACATCTCTTTGTGCTGAATTGGCTCTTTATTGTTGTGTAAATTATGAGTAAAATTATGAAAACTCAACCACCCTTGCTACATTATGCTTCAATTGCATTGACAATTTGGAAATCATATATACCAATATGAGTCGTGTTATTTGCAATCGAAGATGGTCTTGAGTTTGTCAATGGAATATTGGAGTCGAGCATGTTGTTTATCCCATTGATATTTGCTTGTACGCCTCCTCAAACCCAGTACCTCGTTGTTCTTATTAAAAATGTTATCAAGCTAAGCATCCAATAGCATTAGCACATTAATCAATGGTTATTAGAATTTTATTTGTCTATGATTTTTAACAAGCTAATCGAAGTCAAACAAGTTTTTATTTTCTTTTCAAAAATATCTGTCATTATTCAGCGTATATATGTCTCTATTCATACCCTTAATATTTAGTAATTATTCACATAAATATTCATGCTTGCACCGTTGCACGTCCTCAATGTTTGGCGTTGACGTCGATGTTCTCCTAATTAAAAATCAGAGTATGAGCATGTGATTAAGCTTGTTTTGTTAGTATGTAGTCAGAGCCTAAGAGGCTACGAGCTTGTGATCATCTAGTGTAAAATATACACATTAAGAGAGGCAACTAGGATCAAAGAAGATCAAACAGAGCTCCCTCCTGATCTCCATATTTCTGAACTATCAAAGTTCATCACCACCCATGGCTGCCCTCAACAATGGAACTGCGAATGAGCATGTCAAGTTGCCGGAAATTAAGTTCACAAAGCTCTTCGTCAACGGCCAATTTGTGCACTCTGTTTCAGGTTTTATTTTTTAAAAACTTTCTTTCATCTACCTCACCCTGTTCTTCCTTTTTGGCTTGATTACATGCTTGTGGCCAACTTTGTCACGTTAATTTATAGGGAAGACATTTAAAACGATTGACCCAAGAAATGGAGAGGGGATAGCAAGTGGTGATGTGGGTTTGTCTGTTAGAGCAGGAAGAGAAGCATTAGATAATGGAAAATGGCCTCGGATGTCTGGCTTTGTGAGTCCTACTCACTCTCATCTATACAAGCATTCACGTTGTGGTGGGGAAAATTGAACAAGAGGAAGAGGACGAAGAAATGATATCAGACCATCAAAATATTATCATCTATAATCGTATGAATTCTAGTTTAAAGTCAGTTTTACTATAAATTTGATACTTTTATGGAAAAGAGGTCGTATTATGATGAAATTAGCGGAGCTAATATAAGAGCATGTTGAGGAGCTGCTCTAGACAACATGGACGCCGGCAAGCTCTTCCATAGGGCAAGGCCTTTGGCGTCCCTCTGCCACACACACTCGGCTACTGTAACCACCCACCTGTTGTGAGCCACTTAACCACTAATTAAGCATTATAATATAAAATTAAATATTTTATAAATTAATTTTTATTAATTTATAAACATCTTAAATAAATCTATAACATAAATTTTTTTTAAATATCAATTAAATTTATACAAAAGAATTAGTTAAAATTTATATTTTAAGTCATGTCATAAAATAAAATATAAGATAATCAATAATCAGAATCAATAAGACTCATAAAACGAACCAAAATTTTAATGTCATACAAACATACTAGAGAGATAATAACAACTAAAGTAAAAAAAAATAATGTTAATCTAATAACATAGCCCTCTCGATGTCAAGACTCTAACCATCAATTCATGTTCATGCTTGCAAAAATAATTTTATGTTGGTGAGAAAAATACTAAATAATATAATTACAAAAAAAGTCAATATATTAAATAAGCGTGAGTGGGTTAACATAAGTGTAGGGGCTGGGGGTTGTGTGGTTAGTGTTGCCAAGGGTTTTAAAGGACTCGAACCAACATGACGAGAATTACCCAAATTTGAACTCAATTACTTGACCCAAACTTTGAATTCGACCTTAACCCATAACAAATATATTATATTTATTTACACAAAATTATAAAAAAAAACTAAAATTTAAAATAAAAATTAAATATTGTTTGGGTTTGAGTTCTTCTTCCAAAGAATAGATTCGGAATTAAGGTAAAGAAAAAAATATTAAAATTTGTAAAAAATATCATCTAATTCATAGACGCGGATAAATTTTAATAAATTTTTTTTCAACCCTATACAGCAGAAGTAGAGACACCACTGTGTATTAATAAAATCCAAATTCATACACCCGAACTGGTTATGCATCCTCTCGTTTCGGGTCAAGTCGAATCAGGTGTAGATTATTATTTACTGGACCAGTTGGAAGAGGCCAGCAGTTGGGCCGCATGTGAACTTTGACCCATTGGTAACACCAATTACCATGATGATCAACACTGATTACCATGATCATCAATACTAATTACCATGATGATCAACACTAATTACCATGATGATCAACACTGATTACCATGACCATCAAAACTAATTACCATGATGATCAACACTAATACCATGATCATCAATACTAATTACCATGATGATCAACACTAATTACCATGATGATCAATACTGATGATTACCATGATCACCACAAATAATCCAAACCTCTCCCACGGCACACAGTTCTGGATCATCCCACCCAATGGCGTCATAGTGTCGTTATAGCTTGTGGTCTTATACATCCCACTACTCAACACGACTCCCAGCCTTCTTCTCTGCTCCACTGCTCTGTCTAGCATATAGGAGCAAGCAAAAGATGCAGTCTTTGCAAGACAAGGCGGCGTCATGGAGTGGCGTTGCCACCTCCGACGCCTTCTCCATCGACGACACCAATCTCTTCCACACCCTCGGCCTCCAGGCCTTCGTTGACCTTTCAACCAACTTCTACACCAGGTGTTCTGCTTTGCTCAGTTCTTCTTTTTGTGTGATGGTTGATGTGCCCCGTTTGTGGAATGTGGAGATGTTGGTGTGTATGAGTTGTAATTTTTTTGATGTGTTTGTTTTGTTTGGATGTTGGTCGGAGAGAAGGGTGTATGAAGATGAGGAGGAGTGGTTCAGGTCCATCTTTGCGGGTTCTAGGAAGGAGGATGCTATTCAGAACCAGTACGAGTTTTTTGTTCAGAGGATGGGAGGGCCTCCCCTCTATTCTCAACGTAGAGGTATGGATTATTGTATATCATGTAGCTGCTTGTTCTGTTGATTGCTTTTGCCTGTTTGGAAGGGAAGATGATGGATCCTTTGTAGTTGGTTACTGTGCTATTGCCCACCATTATTGTTGTCCTACAAAGATTGGAACTTATGTTGTACAAGATCTAGAACTTGTATGCTCGGTTTGATTTCGTTGTTCGTTTGATATGGATAGAACTTATATGCTTTATATTGATATGAATGTATATTATTGATTTTCCTGTTTTCAAGGGAAATTGATGGATCCTTGGTTGTGTTGTGTTATTGCCCACCATTCTTGTTGTCCTGCAAAGATTGGGACTTTATCTTACAAAAGTTAGAACTTATATGCTGATCAGTTTGATTTGGTTGTTATTTTGATATTGGGCATTTCTGTATGTCTACTCCGGTTCTAATTTTTTTGTCTTGCATCATACAGCCTTCAGATGCAGCCTGATTAGTTTTTGTTTGTTTGGATAGTTGACTAGACTTTATTCCTGGGGATGAATTTTTTTCAATTTTGGTTCAGCCATAGTTGGCTATATACATGCCCTATGATTACATACTCTGCCTTGGTGTGTGCGGGTGGGGATGGTTGGGGAAATGGCTTTTATGTTCAATAGATACGTGTTAAGTGGTTCTTTTGAATTGATGAATTGATTGGACATTCTAGCCTGTTCAGTATTCACTATATCACAGGAGTGTTTCCTGTATAGGTGTGCTTGAGATTTTATTCGTAACATAATGAATGAAGTAGCAGAGTTACTGCTGGATTCTTGGGAGTTCTCACTATCGGGTGGAGAAACACATGTACATGATAAATCAGCTCAGATCTCATAACATGTTTGATGCCATTCATGTAATGCCAAATGCACGATATGTCATCATGCATCCATTTGTTTTTATCTATAGTGGGAATAGAAACAAGCATTTCTAGATAAACTTGGATTTTCCCATCAATGTAGTTTGTTATTAATGTGTAAGATGTGAATCAGCCAACATAGTAGATGGAAACTAATACTTAGTCCTCACACATAATCAAATTTTGTACAGCAGTATCGATCGGCTTTGGTAGCATCTGTTTAGTCCTTTTCAATTCTTTTGAAGTGTGAAGTACAATAAAGTGCTATATGCACGCATAGAAGATGCAGACATTAGGGGAAAATGTTATTGGTGTATACTATCACATCGTTGGCTCATCTTGTCTATCTATAGAAGAAAGGAAGATGAACGCGAGAAAAACAACCAAAATGTATATATAATTTTTCTTAACATCACCTTAGAGTATGCTTACAGCTAATTAAAAAATATGAAGAACTTTTCAGTATTAAAAAGACATTGATTGATGTGAGTGTTCTTTGTCCTCTTTATTGACAAACACATTCCAACCGAGCTTGCTGCCTTAATGGGTTGTGTTTAAAAAGCTAATCACACATGAACTTGCACTTACATTCTCAATTTTTGGGCGTGCATCATGTAATCTGAAGGTGAAAGGTTTTATTCACACCTAACCACTCTTTTAGTTCCATTTGGTAGTTGATTTGATATTCTGGGTCCTTGATAATTGACAACAAAATTGGCGACCTTTTGACAATCCAGTGGAGAATTAAATGACCAACATAAAATCCTTCAAAGAATTTAGTTGGTTGATAATGCAAACATCAATGAGGTGTGAAAAATTCTCCAATTAATTTGGTTTTTGTATGCTATCTGTTTTATGCAGGACATCCAGCATTGATAGGACGCCACAAACCATTCCCCGTTACTCATCAAGCTGCAGATAGGTGGCTACATCATATGCAATTGGCATTAGACTCCACTCCAAAAATAGACCCAGATTCAAAAGTAAAGATGATGAACTTCTTCGGGTACTCACGATCATCTTACCTTGCAGGACGAATTTCATTTTCTCGTGAATTAACTACCAACATGTACTTGCTACATATTATTTCAGGCACACTGCATTTTTTCTTGTCGCCGGAAATGAGTTAAAGAACCAAAATCCAGTTCCCCACTCGGCTTGATGGAACTATACCTGAACTTTTCTTTGATAATCTGATCAGTCATCATTTATTTATCAAGTAACATTACCGAAGAACTTCATTTATTCGACTTGCCTCGAAACGAACTTGAATTTCATGGCATAACTTCTATCCTCTCATCTTAGAAATTGAATGTACCTTCTTTTCTTAACTGCATGCAACAACTAGCTGTTGCTTGGAAAAAGGAAAAAAAAAAAAACTAGTTGCTCATAATATGTTTGGATGGCAGCACCAGACATTCTGAATGGTAAGCAATTATTTAATACAAAACAGGGTACTTGAAAATCGACATTTATTTTATTAGTCGTTTACACTTGAAAAAAGTACCTGGTAAATGAAAACGGCCACTTCTCATTGGCAACTTGTATTATTTGATCTCGTCTTTTTGAATTTCTAAACATCATTGATGGTGAGTCCTCTCCATCAACTGCGATAATTTGGCCTGTAATGTATGAAGCAGCTGGTAGGCAAAGAAAGCTAACGACAGATGAAATCTCGTTTGCTTCTCCAAACCATTTCATGGGATTTCGATCTAGGCTCTCCCTTGTTAATTCTTTCTGGGTCCCGATCGCCTATAGCAACAAAGGAAAGATGAAGTTAGCTGAGCTTGGTCGTGCATGAATCCTTGTAAATGAAGAAATCAAATTAAAACAAGGAAAAAAGAATGTGATAACCTTGAAGTGTGTATGGAAGAGAGGAAAAACACTAAACGAATAATATTAGATTTTTCCCACAAATAAAATAGTCAATTGTACTCTCCTGTTCTTCGTTGATCTCTCTTTTTCTTATTTTTCCACTTGATATCAGAAATGTGTCAAAGACAGAGAATCAAGCTAGAATTCAAAATAGAATATTTTTCGCACTTGTTCTTTATCTTCTTAAAGGGGCTCTATTCCTGCAAGCCGGGAGTACACCTAGTATTTTTTCCAAAAGAGAATGCGATAATTAAGAATTACGGCCCCACTAATGGTGTCCAAATGATGCAAGGTGCAACAGCATTGATCCGAATGTTGTCTTTCACCCACTCGCGTGCCATGTCTCTCACAACTTGATTGATGGCCCCTGTTATCCAATTTAATCCTCTTTGTCATGGTGTTGGAGTGATCAATATGTACAAGTGCAAATAACCCACAATTCCTCTATCAAGCTAGAACTATATAACACTGCTCTCAATTGGTAAAAGCTTGTTTAACATAGCACGGTAGTGATACAAGTTAAATGAGGTATACATACCTTTGGTAGCTCCATAGACTGCACAAGTCAATGAGCTAATGGAGATGAGGCCAGAACCTGGTGATACGAAAACGATGCTTCCACAGTTTGAACCCTTTAGGAGAGGATATGCGAGTTGGGAGATGTGATAGCCTGACTCAAAGTTTTCGGTCATCAGAAATGACAAGTCCTCCAGAGTGTGCTCCTCTCTTTTCTTCTGTAAACCAGCCCCCACATTGTTTTCCTGTGCATTTTTACCACTTGATCATCTATATATCATATACTTTTTCCAGAATATTGATCACTAACATATATATATATATATATATGATGATTATGATAATATGACATGATTACCAGAGTATTGAGCTTGCCTCCAAAAGCAGAGGACACATCTTGCATCAACTTCTCTCTTTCTTGCCGATGACAGACATTGCAGACGGAGCCAGTGACATTGAACCAGCATCCTTCCACTCTTTCTGACACTCGCTCATCTCCGACTGGTTCCGAGCACAAGTGTACACAAACCCAGCTAGCACTTCCACCACAACTCTCCTACATATATCCAACCTCAACACATTATCAAACTTCAAAACATGACTTGATAAATGCCTAGTACTTGGTTGCATGAAAAACTGCTTAGAAATGCAAAAATGTGGCAGTAAGGAGAGTTTTTCAAAGGTTTGGAGCATACCAAATTCCTTTGGTTCCCCCAGTGACCAAAGCAGTTGTTCCTTGGAGGCTCCATCTCTTCCTTGCCTCTGCCATTTTCTTGTCTAACGCAATCTGCACCTTGCAGGGTGATGGCCTGTACCAATTACTATGGTCTGTATATATACTAGTGAAGAAAGCACTTGGGCACCCTTTGAACTGATCTAAATATCACTTAGCCCTTTTAATGCAGAAAATTATGGTTTAACCCTCAAAAATCTAAATCATTAGGCAATAAAAGTTAAGTGTTAACATGGCAAACTATGCAGATTATTCGTAGATAATTTGGTTGTAACAGGGATAAAAATTTAATTTATACCACAAAATTAAAATCAATGTCAGTAGAAAACAACATAGTTTGTCCCGTCAGTAACAATTAAAAAGTTAAATTCTACGTAATAATATATCGGTGGTAGATTTGAGGGGACTAAGTGGTATTTTTTTAATGCAAGGGGCTATATTATATTTTACCCAATTCTAAGGAGCTAAATGGCTTATATATTTCCTACGTAGCGTACTATATAGATGAACGATCAGAGGTAACCATCTACGTACGAGGACAGAGTAGTCGTATCACGTGCATGATTTGTTTTTTTGGCTAGTAGTTTTTCATGCATTTCCCGCTCCTCAACCTAGAAAATAGAAAAACTAATTTTATTGTTAGATATTAAATAAATTATCCTAATCTTAATTAATTTCAGCACTGTACTTAGGTCAAACTTGTATTAACTCTAGATTCACAAGTTCGATTCCATGAATTTTTGGTTTTGCAATAATGAAAATCTTAATAACTTTTTTCTAATTCAACCAAAGAAATGTTGGGTTGTCTCTCATTCATAAATATATGAAAGGTAACCTTTTTTTGAGTAAAAGTTAAAATTTTTTACAAAATATGCCTTGTTTCGTGTGAAAAGAATAAATGTGATGTCATAATTTTCTTCTTGAGTATAGAGAAAAAAGGCGATGAAGAAAAGAAAAAATTGTGTAAATTAAAAAAAGTAAATATTTTATTAAAATTCGATTATAATTCGTCAAATTTTTAATTTGTAATATTTTTTGTTATTATTTTTATTTGTGATTAATATCAATTATGTAAAAATTATAATAAATTTATATTGGAGAGTTTATTTTTCCGTAAATATTTTCTTTCTTAAATTATGAAAAATGCTGTGGAAGCTTATGTCTATGACATGAGGAACAAGGTGTCTGCTCCCATGGGGATTGTTATTGATGCCAAGCATCTATACAGCTTCTTATGCAGCCATACGACTACCAGTTATATCTGTCTCTCATGGAAAACATTTCATATTTTTTCTTTTAAGCTTTATGACAAGTATCAAGATTTTGTTACCGAGACAGAGAGGGAGCACCTTTCTGAAAAACTTCAGGAAGTTGAAGATTGGTTATATGATGACGGTAACGATGAAACCCAGGGAGTTTATGTTGCAAAGCTTGAGGAACTCAAGAAGGTAGGGTTTTGTCTTCATTTATGGTGTCTCTCTTTTGCTGGGTGTTTGTTTTCTTGATAGTTGTGGCTTATCTACAGCAAGGTGATCCTATTGAGGGACGATACAAGGAAAGTATTGAAAGAGCCCTTATATTGATCAACTTGTAGATTGCATCAATAGCTATAGAGAAGCTGCTCTGTCCAATGATCCTAAATTTGATCACATCGACGTCTCCGATAAGCAGAAGGTACATTTGTACAAATTATTAAAATACATGTGGAATGACGTTTTTTTTTGGCATATAAGCATTACTCAATTTTTATTTTATTCTCTTTTTGCATGAGTAAAGGTAATCAATGAGTGCGGTGATGCTGAAAGGTGGTTGAATGAGAAAAAACAGCAGCAGGATATGGTACCAAAACACTCTCAACCTGCTCTTCTGTCAGCAGACGTGAAAAAGAAGGCCGAGACTCTTGATGGGTATAGTCTTTGCAATTTGTGTCACTTTTGCTATCAGTCAGCAATCCTGAACCTTCATCAAATACTATAAGAGTAATAGGTAACAGGTTTTGCCTTCTGTAGAACATGACGAAGCTTTCCTCTCTCTGAAACAAGTTCGGCAGGCCCATAATAACCAAGGCAAGACCTGCACCTCCAAAACCACAAACGCCACCTGCAGAATCATCAGGAACGCCTTCAGCATCTGAGTCTGAATCCCAAGGAGGAGATCAAAGCGAAAGTGTACCGGAAAGTAGTGAGGCTCCGTCTGCTGCAACGGAGCCGATGGACACAGACAAGGCCGAAACTGTGCCAGAGCAGTCATGATAAATCGATATCTTCATCATTCATTTTCATGGTTATGAAATTTTCCGAGGGGCTGGGAGATGCAACGATTGGTTGGACAATTTGGTGTGCTTTTTTCCAAAAAAAAAGGCAGAAAAGTGAACCAGGCCTGTCTAAATAGGATGGAGGATGCTGGTTTCTGATGGAAATCTGTCATGGCAAGTATATTATACTACTGTCAATAAATTATTAGAGGGGAAAAGTAATAACATTATTAAAATTTTGGTCCAGGAAACATGTTAGATCACTGCGATGAAGTCTGTATAAGTTAAGTTTATACGTTTTCTGATTATTTTTTGTTATTGAGGCCAAAATGTGGTTATTCAGCATGTTGTTGTATAGTTGAATCGACCTTCGCATTTCATTTTGACCATGAAGAATCGACTGTCATATGAAGGCATGAATGGTATGTATTCGTTGTTACCTATAACATTTTGTACACAATGTCGTTGCTACAATTTATGCAACTACAGTCATGCAACAAATTTAATTATTTATAATAAAGCAAAGCGTGAAAGGGAGTAGTGTTTTATTAAAGCTATAACAATAAACAAAGAAGCTTTATGAACATTTTAACCATATAGAATGTAAACCGGTTATAAGGCCAAGCCTTGTTGTGAGCCTTGGCATTATTACTTTTTTTATAAAAACAGCTATCTCAAATCCTTGGGATTTAATTTCTGGTGAATATCACAAGTCCTTATTACATAATTAGACTTAATCGCAAGTTCTTAAAACCCAAAAGTGGGAAAATACAAAATGAGGTGGATGGAGTTGGGAGTGATCATAAAAGATAACACCCTTGCAGAAAAAAGAAAATGGATGCATGAATCACAAGTTAAAACAATGAAGGACATCTAAAGATATGTCTCTTCTTGTGATCATAATGCTTCTATAACTCCTTTTTCTCCAAATTTTTTTCCTTACATGTTTTTTTCTCTTTGATAGCTCTCTCTCCACATCTAATGTCTTTACTTCAGCTAGAGGCAATAAACTCACCTTATAAGGCAAGGAATCATACCCAGAAACTCCTCTACTTAGCTTTTGCAATCAAGGTCCACTTTCCAGTCCTCAAATCATAAGAGAAAATCTCTTCACCCTTCCAAACAAAAACAATCTCACCACCAGAGTATGGGTAAGGCTTGAAATACCGTCCACTAACATCATTGAAATGCAAAATGTGCCATTCATTCTTGTCAACCAGCACATAAATCTCCACCCTCTTGTTATCAACTTTCACAAAGCATGTCAAGCTTTTCCTTCCGTGTAACTTCTCTAAGCTTCCAATGGAACGAGGCTCACAGTGCACATCAGGCAAGTCGATGATACCGGCCATATCCTTTGTAGGATCTAGCCAAACCAATTCATGAATTTTCAAGCACTTGGCAGCATAGTATAGCACACCGTCTATGTTAGCACTATACCAAGATCACTCCAACACATATGCATGTCCAATTTCTGGACTGGGCTTTGCATGAAATGGCTTCCATTCCCATGTCTCAGAGGAGAACATTTGAAAAAAATTCGACTCTGGCCCATAAGATGGAACAATAAGCTTGTATGAGGGTGGATTGTTTGATGTGTCTACTGCCAAACCAGGTCCATGGCAAAGAGAGTTACGAGGTGAGTGAGTGCGGTAAGATTGTGGGAGGGAGTTGATGACATTCTCTGACTGGGTTGCCAACAGTGACCTCCATTTTCCTCTTCCTGTGGAGACAGCAAAACACAGAAGTCCACTGCAAGGTCCATACAAAGATGACATCTTCCCATTGTATGAAACTGTGTCGGTCATGACCACCTCTAGGCCATTACATTCAGATACATTGTCTTTGTATTTGGGCTTATACTTGGAGTTGATGATGGCAAGGGAAACAGTTGAATAGTTTTGTTGGGTCTGTAGGGAACATCTGAGGTAGGAGCTAGAGATTGACTCCCTCCATTTCTTACAAACACAATTGAATCTTGATAGTGATTTCAAAAGCAGATTGGGGAAGACAATGGGTCTCCAAAAGATCGTGAGGTAAAGAACAGGTATCGTTATAGCACTCCTCCCGCGCAGTGCTCATAGTCTCACTAGTCCTCTCTCTCTCTCCTTGTTCATCACTTGTCTATGTGATGGCAAGGCTGTACCAACCAGCAGATTGAGCATTGCCCAATTGAGACCCCATAGCATATCAGTGGCAGTTATCGTCTTCAACTCATGTTTGGAACAGATTGTGCCTGCCATGTTCATGGCTCTCATCAAAATCTCACTCATCCAATTGAAAAGGACAAGCTTGCCTCCAAGAATAATGCGACATATCGAATAACCTTCACCTATCCGTGAGTTCCAACAATCCTCACTTTCCTTTACAACATCAACTCCCAACTCATGGAGGAAAGGGAGGCAATGTTTGTATGTTGACATGGCTTTGTTAGAGGTCTTCCCTTGTGCTCTATAGACCTTCCAAAAGCAAGAACCAAGAGCCTGCAAGTATGTTTCCTTTGGCAAGTTGTTGATTGCTCAGGCTATGTCTCCACCTCTCATATTATTTTTCTTAGACGGGCCTTTGATACAGATAGGATTGGAGTTTGAGATGCTAAAAATTTGTCCATGATGCATGAAAACCATTCTCTTGCAACAGTGTTTGCATCTTCTGAGACGTGGGTGGTAGTTGTTGGGGCTGCTTTTCACATGATTTCATTCAGAACGTTGTACCCGATATCAGTTATACCATGCCCTGGTACTCCATTCTCCGCTATTATATTGGATGTCAACAAACTTCATTCTTCTAGTTCTGTGTTCTTGGTTAGAGGCCTCACAGTCATCTACATATCCTTTTATAAATAAAATGAACAAGTGACTAAATAGCTGTCAGATATAAAACGGTCACGGTAAATCCTTCTATTACTTATAATAGGCTTGATTAAATTAACCAAAACTTTTACTATTATACCGTGAATAAATAAGTTATTCACTATTTTTATTCCATCTAATTTGGGAACGCTTGATAAATCGATAAATCAAATGACCATTTGTATCCGTAAATTAACATAAATTAGACACCTCTCTTTTAGCCTTTATAAAATATTTTTTTCGGGTATTTTACTCATACCTTTTCTCAGGATAAAATAATTACCAAAAGATATATGAAAAAATTGATCATCAAAAAATACATCAGTTCCCTACTTAATAATAATTCATGAAGCAAAATGATCACTAAATTATGAGTATGTGACAAAATGGTTCATTAAACTGTACATCAGTTTCTTTTAATAGTAATAATAGATAATAGATAATAAATTTAAAATTTATATAATCATATCCCAGCATAGACGTCCCTACTATTTCATAATAATAAAAAATAATATATTCTTAATTATATATATACATATTGGATTCGCCAGGCAATCTTTTACGAGCCTATCTAATTTGAACTATCCGATTATAAAATTGACTCAAATTAGATATCACAAATAAAAAAATTAAAAAAAAATCCCCCACCCCACCATTGCTTAAAAAATAAGCTTTTTATTATTTTTTTGTTTAAGGCAGCTGTCTAGTCGCCACCTCCAAATCTGGCTAAGTACGACCGGGTGGCCATGCCTTAATTTTTTTCCAATTTAACATAAATCGTCCTCATAAGTCATAATCAGATGGATGAATAGTCTTTGTAACGGAGATAAGATGAAAACGTGCTAGATAAGATAACCTAAGCTTTTATATATATATATATATATATA
>JAVDBV010086500.1:0-17975 GCA_032619315.1 Piper longum | reverse complement strand
TTAATATAATAGGCCCGAAGGCAACTTGCGGTAGATTTTGTTTTCGAAAACATACTCGAGGGATCTCATCCTCGAGGGTTATTAATCCAGAAATGCGATCGGCTAAATGACCCGAGATAAGTGGGATCCAATAAAATGCCACTTAACTCGTCCTGCAAGTAGAAAACCAAACATACGATGGAATAAAGCGTAAATCAGAGACGAGTCCTAAACGGACCTGGTAGAAACTCCAAGCGTTCCATCGCGCCTACGCGGCGAGCTCCTACTCCGTACCTACACATTAAAACCAAATACTAACGCCCGCTAACTATATGATGCATCACACTAGCTAATTATCACACTCACAATGCAATCAAACATCCATAACAATCAAATAATCATAATATAGAATTCTAACTATCCCATTCGTACCAATTTTATTATGTATTTCTAATTTACATCGTGGTCATATAACATGCTTAACTCAATTTACTTCGTTAGGGCACTTAATATCCATTCACTGTTAATCGCCTCATGCAACTTGTCACATCATTCACAATTCATCTAACCATGCTACTTATCATCTCATCAATAATTATACCTTAATCATATCAATCAATAAATCTTAACATGCTTTGCTAATAATCATCAAATCTAAATAATCGAATTAGAGGTAATTATACCTCGAATCGTTGGCATCGGCGACGGCTAGGGTTCCGTCGTACGTACGTCTTGAACCTCGAATTCGGCACTCGACGGCGTCCGAAGCACGATCGGGTTCGACCGGGTGAACTCCGTGGAAGATCCGGTGAATTCCAGCGAATTCCAAAAATTCCGATTTTCCGGCGGGTTCCAGCGGTTTTCCATGGTTTTCCGGCAACTCTCCGGCGGTTTTCCGGCAACAATTGCCGGTGGCGTCTATTGGTCGGATCGGGGCCGTATAGAGTACCATTGGAACCGTCTCGACGAGCCCGACGTGTCTGTGGTGTCAACGCGGCCGACGGAGGCGGCGGCTCGCCAGAAAATGCTGAAAACAGAGCGGCGGCGTTGGGTGGCTAAATCCGGCCGGCCAGGGCGGCGATCGGCGGCGCTCTAGTCGGGGAAGGTCGCCGGGTGGTTGGTGGCGCCCAGGCAACCACTGGACGGCGACGGCGATGATCGCCGGCAGCCCGATCGATGACGCGAATGCATGGCGGGCGCGGCGCTCGGCGTGGCGATCCCGGCATCGTGGCGGCCGGATGATGGCCGAGGCTGGTCGGGGAGGCACGACGACGGAGCGACGCGGCGGACCGGCATCGGTCGGCGGCCGGGCGGCACTGGTAGTGGCGGCGGCGGCACATGGGGAGGTTGGCTAGGGTTTGGAAAGGGTGAAAAACGTCGGGGGTAAAGAAAAAGGGTGGAGTGGCATACTTGTAAATAAAACTTGACTCGAGTCCGTCTCGAGTCAAAAATAATAACTAACGCGTAATAAATCCTAAAACAAAAATCTAGAAAAATCGGGAAAAATCTCATAAAATAAAATAAAACACATAACATCCAAATGACATGCTCTATAACTAATAATCCACCCAAATTACCCGTAACGTGTTATAACGCGATAAACGGCCTAAAACTATTTCTACGGTCACAAAATAAAAAAAAATCTAAAATCGTCAACTGTATGCTCTCATGCATTCTGATAACTCATTCTCTGCTCATTCATCTCATTATCATCACATCCTCGCTACACATTACCCTCATACGTCATACACGTGACCGGCATCGGCTCAGTACACGTGTTCTGAAATACACCCAACTCAAACCGACGGCTGAACCGATCGGCTAATGACTATAAAACTGTGACTCGAATCACGGATTTTACAGAAGAGCATCGTCATCTTTTTGAATTTAGAGATCATATCCCCCAACTTTTGAAGCCAATCTCATCCAAGAACCACATCAGAGCCCTTCAGTGCAAGGAGACATACTGTGACATCAAACACATGACCCGTAATGTTTGGGTGGCATCTATCCATTATAGTGCTTAAATTGATATAGTTTGCAATTTGATTGACTCTTATCCAGGTTTGTCGATTGTTGTTATCAACAAATCGTCTGTTTCTTGGTCCACCACATCCTCCATGTCACAATCAAGTAGAAACTAGGATTGTATTTTGCAATGATGGCCTAAAACAAACTTCTCATTGCAATTGTAACACAACCTCTTCTCTCGTCTGATAGTCATCTCAGTTGAATTAAGCCTCTTAATAGTGACAGAAGAGGATGGAGTGAGTCTAACGCTGCCACCCACTTTGGCGGGTGTCACTGTGCTAGGGCTAGATGTGGTCAACTAGCTTGACCAAGGCTGCCATGTGCGGGCATCTTTCGCTGTCGAGCCAAGCGATCATCTTACATCTTAGCCAGTTCTACTACCCTAGTCAATATCCGCAGTTGATAAAACCGGACTTCAATGATGATCTCCTCTTTAAGACCTCCTATCAAGGTACCAATGAATACCTTTTCTGGCCAGTGCTGGATGCATATTGATAATCACTCAAAATCTACCGGATATTATGAGAGGTTACCTGTTTGTCCAAAGTCCTCATATTCAGTGGAACAAACTGAATACAAAGAGTTTTCTGCATACCACGCCGTGTCACTACACGCTGGTTCTTCTCCTACTAATGAAACCGTTAGCGGGTCTCTTGCTTAAGGTGGAAAGAGGCCAACTCTACCTTCTCATCTTCTCTAGTCTTTTGGTAGTGGAAGAAATGTTCAGCACAATAAGCTCACTCAGTTGGGTTGCCGATCCATAATAAATTGAAAACTTAATCATCGTAATATGAGATTTAATTGTATGAGGTGTGGTTGCATTATTCCTCCCGGTCCCGTATAAGTCTTTATAATCAGTCGGACCATAATGTGGTCGGTGTCCATGGCTACCCCCACTGTGGTTACCGTAATTTACCATTGGAGGGTGAGCAGAAGGAGCCCCAAACCTGTCCTCAATAAGCTGCGTCCTCAATAGGGTGGATCACGGGCAGATGACTCATCATATGGGTCAAAACGAACCTCCCCTGCATCCACATAATTGGCCCATAGGTTGACCATTTCTTCCTCAACCCTATCATCATACTTAGGAGCCCGTTTGTCTATTAGTTTCAGTATTTCATTGTTGGCGACAGCCCCTGGTGGACAGAAAGTGGCCACAGGGCTGCTACTTATTGTCGTCCAAGTCACAACAGCGGGGCGGTCAAACCCAACCCACCCCAATCCATCCCTGGACGAAAGTATAGGATACTATTTAAAGAAGCCCAGAGATGGCAATCTGAGATAGGCACGATCCCTGGACGAACGGTCATAATAAGGGCTACCAAATGGGGTGACACCCCATTGTCAGGCCAACGAAATATTGGGAGAGGGGAGGAGGTGGTTGGTGTGGGCGGGGACAGTCACATAGGCCGACGACAGCCAGCTACTGTGTTGAGGGCCTAGATACAAGCCATCTCTAAAAATGGTTGGCTGGCACAACCCTCTCCCCCTAACTAGAAAGGTGGACACCAGAAGGGGGTTGGCAGTAGGGTTGACTGCAACAAGATGGGGGTCACTCTTCTATTCCTTTTACCACCTGCATACCGACGTCACTATCTTATCCAACATGATTGTAGCGGTATTTTCCTTGAGGACGTTACTTTGATCATAATCTTCACCTTCATTGTCATAGATCACTGCCTTCTCATCCTCGATCTCTTTCCCATTCATCAACTTCAACAAGTTATAGCTAATTGGTGACAACATTATGATTTCGTTGGATTGACTCCTTGGTCTCACACACATCATGCTCGAGTGTCTTAGGGGATCCTCCGCCACCTTGGCTCTTGTCTTGTTTGTCATAATTGATAAATAAAAAATGCTTCAATGTGAGGATATCAAAAGACTATGAATACAAATTTGATAGAGTTTTTGTAAACCCTTCTTACCAAATTGATATCCCTAATCGATTCTTCACTCTAAAAAGATATGATAATCTAATTCTAAATTATATTTGAAATTTTTTTTATAAATTGATTCTCCATAAGGAGTTCATTATATAATTATAGCTTCTTTATTTCACCAACTCACTCATAACACCTAACCACTTTATTAATTATTATAAACTTTTACACAATTAGTTTAATTTATTAAATACTTAAAATATAAAAACACAACTAATAATGAAATATGAAAATAATAAATTTAATATTAATAGACTTGTTCATTTGTCTCTTATGCATATTTTGTTGCTCGCACTTTGCTAATGACCTATTCTCCCACCCTTGTACAATTGTAAAAAATTTCACTCTTTTTTTATAGTATTAATTCTAATACCTCGTACGCAAAACAAATCAATAAATAGGAGCCAAATCGCTAAATTTTGTTTCTTGTAAAAATTTTGGGCATAAAATATATCAGGAAAAAATGGGTTTTTTCCCCTGATAGAACAGTTCCGATATGTTAACAGACAAAGATTATATGAATAGTAACAAAATTCCATTTTTTTCTAGCATAAAAATGTATTGAGGAAAAAATGGGTTTTTTCCCCTGATACAAAAGTTCGGACAACAAAATTCCATTTTTTTTATAGCATAAAAATGTATCAGGAAAACTATGTTTCCCTGATACATATCAGATATATGAACTGACAAAAATCATATGAATACTTACAAAATTCAACTTTTTTTATTCTAGATACTTTTAAGCTGCAAGAAGCTTGGAAGAGCTACAGATTGGTTCTAATGTTCTTTTTTCACTGAAGCAAAGATCAATATCAACACATGAAATCACATGTACAGATATGAGTTATAGATCTAAAGGAAGAACTAGAAACTAGATTTTGTCCAACTATTTGATTTCAAAGAAGCAGAAAATCAGAATCTGCCCATGAAAAAGTAGCTAGCTTGTGTTAGCAACGAAGAAGAAAACAGAGGAACCAATCTCAAGAAACTCTAGAGGCTCTTGCAGATTGCATCATGGCCTTGAACTCCTGGAAGTTAACCTTCCCATCCCCATCCATGTCCACCTTCTTGATCATGCTCATGCAATCATCAACCCCATGGCCAAGCCCCAGAGAAGACATGACAAGCCAAAGCTCCTCCACTGTAATCTGACCATCACCATTGCTGTCAAACACATCAAACGCCTCCCTCAACTCCTCCTCCACCCCAACCACATCCTCCTCTTCCTGTTCCCCAACCAACCCCCCCAACTCCTTGTACAAAGCTTGGAACTCAACGAGGTCTATAAGCCCATCATTATTGGAGTCCAAATTCTCAACCAAAGATGCCGCATGCTTCTCCTCCCAAGAGAGCCCCAAGCTTTTGAGAGACTCTTGCAGCTCCTGCTTGGTGATGTACCCATCACCGTTCTTGTCAAAGGTGGAGAACACCATTTGGAGCATACCCTTTTCTTGAATGGTGTTGTTGGTCATGTTGGCGTCATAATCATTGGAATCACTGGAAGAAGCGGAAGACGAAGTAGAAGAAGAAGAGGAGGAAGGTAGCTTAGGTGGTGCAGTAGTAGTGGTTGTGAGACGAGAGAAGTGCAAGAAGAGGTAGCCAAAGAGGAAGAGGAAGGGCAAGAAGAGAAGGGAGAGCATGACTGAATGGGATTGAAGGCTTGGGGACAGGTCAAAGTGGTGTGAACGGTGAAGAAAGAAGAGACGAGAAGAGGAGAAGAAGGATAGGTTGTGTTGGTATTGGTGGAATGGAAGCGCGTGAAGATAAACAAAGAAACGCATACCGTGTTCTCGTCATCACTGCACACGGTAGAGGCCAGAAAAATGCAGGTAAATGGCAGTTTTTAGTTGGTATTTTCTCGGCATTGAATGGAAAGAAAGAGATTGAGATTTTATTTTTCAAGCAAAGAGATTGCGACTTGAGAGCAGGCCTCCACATCTCTACATATTTATAATTTCTTACTCATTAGTTGATAGTTTATTCTGAAAAAGCCGCCTTGTTAATGAAGATAAATAACCAGGCAATTGCCCAAGGATTTATGAGTGTGGATGAGAGGTGGCTGTAGTATAGAATTTGTACTAAAACCATTTTAAATGATGCCCAATTACTGGTTAAGCTTCACGGTGGAATCATGGATGCTTCCATGACTCGGCAAGGGCAACTTCAAAAGACTCTTTTAAAATTGGAGTGGCGAATACAATCACATGTAGAAGAGGTGTAGACTTCAAAGAGCATCTTGTTCTTGTTTTGCCTTTATCTTTTGAGGAAGAAAGGAAGAGCAATGGAGTATAGAGTATTGAATAGTTTTAAAGCTTTTGCGCGTGGGGACGTAAAGCCAAGCACTCGTCTTGGAGTGCCGGTTTTCACGTAAGTCTTCGACAATCACCTCTTTCCTTTAGCAATGAATGGCATCTCTATATACAAAGAGATCTAACTTTTGTTGAACAAGTTAGAAAGTTGACATACGTGTATGTGAAAGATGTGGCAAGTTGCCTTGAAAAAAAAAAGTTGGAAGTTGACGTGTCTGTAGAAGATTAAAAAAATTGATGCGCTTATTCACAAGATTTAAACCCGACCCTGATAACAACCAAAAACAAGGACCTCAAGCAAAATCGATACTGAGGCCCAGAAAGAAATATGCATGTTTACCTTGAATTTATATCCGCTTATTTGACAAACCAGACCAAACTGAATTTTTCCTCATTCACTGTATTAAATAAAATCACATAATCACACACAAACACAGTAGTTTTGTCTTATTTTAGAGGGAAAATACATTACCATTATGAGGCATTTCATAAGCATGATAAGTTAAGTAAAGAAAACAAAGAACTTTGGTAAAAATATGTTCTTTTTTCGGATATATAGTGCCTGTGCAAGTAAATGTTCAAATGCAACATTTTATACCAACCTCCCAGGTTTTATGAAGTTTGGGACTTTCCACACTCTACAGTTGTAATCGAAGAGGAAATCTACCCCAATGCATATGAAAAATTGAACAAATAGCCTTCATTTACATGGACCATTTCCTATAAAACACAGAAACGGATTTTAGAAATCATGACTAAAATTCCTGGGCAAATTCCAATCTCACGATCCTGTTTCATGTCATTGCCCTTTAACCACACAAAAAATTCAAACACAACCAAATATGTGCAATGCCATTAAAATAGATTTGATAAAATACAAGAATTAGATGCTAAATCAGAAGATCGTAAATGCATGATGAGAAATTTCCACGGATTCAGTAACCTGAATGAAACAGGTATATGGCAGCATTTAAAGAAATACGATGCAGACATGAAAATCTTGCCATTGAACTCAAATGTGTTCCATAGGGATGACAACGCATGTAATCGGTCATATTAACAAAAGACAATATTCACAAAATTTGCAGCAAGGCTAAGTTCAACCTATATCTACACATCGAATCCAAGTGTGATTATTTTAGATGTCCAGCTGGTGGGCGACAGACCTTCTCCAAAAATGAAATTAGCCACAGGTGGAGGAAGCCAAGCAGGATTTCCCCCATGCTGACCATCTTCACCACCATCATCATTTTGCACTGATGGAACCACACTTTTCTTCTTCCTAGGCCTGAACCTGGACCTAGATCTATGCCTTCCAACATTCTTACCAATGAATGCAACAAATTTATAAGCAGTGGGTAGGCCGCCACTATCGCGAGCGGCCTTATAATCCAGTGGTAGTCCTCGAGATGCTGGTACTTTTTCACAACCCCAACATAAGTATCAAAGGACACAGCTTCAACTTCTGCAGGATCAGCAAAGTAGTTTATTTCGTCTTTGAAAACCAGCCTACCAGGGAATTTTACCACAAGGCATCCAATTGGAAAAATGTGGAAGATTTTTCCAGTAGCCCACTCGCCTCCCCCCTTGAAAGGCCAATCAAACCGGGTTGAAAACATTTGCCTAGAGCTTTATGAACTGGCCCACACGACAAGATTCAGCCATTTGGAGTTACCTTCCCATCCCTGTAAATCGAATGGAGTATTCCTACAGGCAACTGCTTCTTGTCTTCTGTCATGCGACTCCCCTGCAGCAAAGCCTGAGGTCACCCTCTCTAAAGTTGATAAATGAACCCGTAGAGGATCATGAACACCATGAACTCGCACAAGTACATATTCATCACCATCGAAACCCACTACTGTTCCACCTGGAATGTGCATACTTTCTGGTTTGCAAGAATTAGAAGGTTTTCTTGAGCGGACATGAGGAATATCCTTCGACAGAAACCATTTGGAATAAGCACCATGCAATGACTAATTGTCCTCCAAGCTATTATTTTCAACTGCACTCCATCCATTTTCTTCCTTGATCGCATCCTGGCAACTGCATGTTTAGATGAATAAAGTTACTAAATATATTAGCATGCTCTAAATGAGTACTACCCGCATAATTTTTCGATATTGAAGAGCAAGGCTTGTTATTGATATTGAAGAGCAAGGCTTGTTATTGATTTATAAAGCAATAGTACGAGGTATTGATTCCCATTACTTTGGGAAAAAAAAAAGCTAAAAACAAGTGCCACATTTAGGGCAAAGACAACCTGAATAAAGGGAGACTAATGTTGCCTTGTCAGAGCTATTTACCAAACATCAGAATAGAAAGAAAATTAATGCTAGGAATCTAAAATGCAACAGAAAGCCAAATAAATAAACATCACCTTCTAAATGCCTGAAAAACATCTGCAGCTAAAGGCCTATATCACAGATCATATTCGAAACTTCTGCTAAGAACAATCTTAATAACTTTCGGCAACCCACTAGGAATGCTGGGCCTTTTTTCTTTAACACAACCAATTGAAAGATTTCCTCGGGTGACTTGTCCCCCCAAGGGCGTTTACCAGTCAAACATTTCCAGAATGCTGCAAGCTAAACCCCAAGAATCAGTTTCATATGAGAGCGGACCCGCAATATCTGGCTGCCATTGTTCTGGTGACATGTAATTCAGGCTACCAAGTCGTAGGATCATAGTTGAACTAAGCAATAATGTGCCACGTAGTAGGAATGGGACCCCAAAATCCCCAAGCACGGCTTGATCATTGTCAACAAGGAGAATATTACAGGGTTTCAAGTTAAGCAATAAGATTTCTTTTGCATGCAGCTCTAGAATTCCCTGACAAAAGTCCGAAACATACCTGAAAATCCAAATATGAGTTACTGACAACTTATCTATGAATAAAGCCCAAAAGTGAATTGATTTCCTAATCCAGAGGAACAAAAAGAAAGACTGCTTTTCTTCAAGGGTCATACAATCATACATGACCAGCAACATAGTTAAGTACATGAACCTAATTTAAAAGTTTGTGTAACTGAGAATCCTATCACTTTACTGTGTCCTTAAATAGCCATTAATAAATTTCGATACCAACCGGTAAGAAGATCCACATATGACATTAATTTTATATACTGTTGCAGGTCACTCTACCTCGAACACAGTTATAAAATATAATGAATTATAAGTAAATATGCGTCAAGGTTTTAACGTGTATATTTGAAGGGAGGTTCAACAAATTTTAATCCATAGAATAATACAAAAGAGTAGAAAAGCATTCCAGATAAACTTCAAAAAAAAATTACTAAAATAGATATAATATTACATAAAAAGGAAAAAGCAAACCTCAAAACATCAGACAGTGGAAGCTTACTACCCTTAAAATGGGTCATCTTGTCTCCCACAGACCCTTCATAAAATCTCATAAGTATGCAAATCTGAAGCAAAACCAAATACAAGTGATTATATTGGTTTATATGAAGCTATCACGACTTGCTGCACACCAGGAAGCACAAACATGAAGTAATCATACGATAATTGTTAATACTTAAAATAAAACCCTTTTCTTTATGAATGAGATTCCATGTAAATAACAAACCCCTTTCAGACCCTGGCACTTCAAAAACAAGTCCTCAAACTTAGCCAAAAATACTTCTATCTGGTCATCTTTGATGGGGTTCAACATTTTCACTGCAACCTCACGGTACTCCTCATAATCAGCAGTCAATCGATGATGGGTTGCTAACCAAACATCACCAAATGATCCTCTACCTATCCTATGAGTAAGTTTCAACACCCCAGGATCAACCCAGATGCTAACTTTTCTTGCAGAAGTTGCAACAATGTTCACATGATCGGAATCCTCTAAAAACTCATAATCCGATGAGTCCACTTGCTCTGCTATTTTCTAAAAACCAGCAGAAAATCCACCAAAATCAACCTGATTAATACTGTTCAATCATACAGAAAAAAACAGAACATGAATCAAATGAAATAAAAAAGCATGAACACAACCAGCATAATCAACCACTTCCAGCATAACAACAACCACTATTAGCCAGATTAGAGTTCATTGATACAATCAATGCAGAACAATGATACAGAAAAAAAAGTAGAACGTGGATGGAATGAAATTATAATAAAAAAAAACTAGAACCACTTCAAAATCAACCTATGTGAACACGACATCAAACACCATTAACCGGGAAATGTGTTCATCTACTGCCCAAGCATACGGAAAACCTAGAACATGAATTGAATGGAACCAAATAACATAGACACAACCAGTTAAATCAACCAAATGCAGTACAACATGAACCACAACTAACCAGAACTAGGCTCACACACAACCAAACTGCCAGATTATCCATACATACAACCAAGATAAGGCACAGTCACCCTTGGACTATGAATGGAACTAAATTGAATAAACACAACCACAACAAATCAAATCCACCAATTCCAATACAATTAACACATGCAACAAGCACAACACAATCATACACAAAAAGGTAGGCCATGAATCAAATGAAATATCACAAATAGTCAAATCAACCAATTCCAGGACTGCAAAAACATGGAACCCAAAACAATTCTAGCAAAATATGGACGGCCCAGATTTGATCAAACCGATCCCCCTTGTCGACGTGCTTGGCGTACTTCACCTTCGCGAAGCCAAGGTTCCCCAGCGTCTTCCCGAGCTGGTACTTCCCCACCCTCGTCGTCGTCACTACCGTCTGACCTCCTCCGCCGCTCATCCTTGGCCGGCGTCGTGGCCACAGCCATTGGATTGTTGAAATGTACAGGCAAACCGGGGTGCGCGATCGGTCGGTAGGGGAAGAAACCGCGGTGAAAACGCTCCAGCTAGTTTCATAATAAAAATAAAATTTTGTGTCACTCGAAATAATATTATAAAATGTATTTTAAAAAATATAATAAAATATTATAAAATAAAATAATTTAATTTTAATTCAAATAATATGTTATTTAAGTTAGAAATTAATTATTTTATTTTATATTTTATATTTTTTATAATGTATTTTATAATATTAACTCTTGTCGAGAACGAGTAAATTTTTATTATAAATGGTCATCAAGTCAATTTTACGTGAAATTGACTTGAATAAATGAAAACTCTTATATATTAATTTTTAATGTGTCCTAACTCAGTAAACAAGTTTAAATTAATTGTTTGATCCATTATAGATTAAAAAAATTATATATTTTTATATATTATAATAACTCTTTTTTTTTATGTATTCACCACGTCACGTGTAAAAATAGTAGAGCTCTGCCTTCCTTAAATACATGCATTGATATATCTCCAAAGCTCTATCCTTTTTAAATAATATGTTATTCGAGTTAAAAATTGATTATTTTATTTTATAATATTTTATTATATATTTTTATTTTTTTTAAAGTTATATTTCATAATATTAACTCAAGGACGAGCCAAGTCAATTTTACGTAATATGGACTCTGATCAAGTTTCATAATAAAAACTTCAGACATCTTGTACTACAGACTAAATAAAAATTTTATAATAAAATCTTGATTCATTTATAATTGAGCTACATCTTAGAGCACCTCATTTATATGATCACCAATGCTTTTTCAATGAAGGAGCAACTGAATACTCTCTACTCACGTTATTGCTTCTATAAATATGAATATGTATTAATAAAATTATTAACTTTAGAGATACAATAATATATATAAAACCATAAAATTAATTAAAACAGGGATAGAAGCTAAATAGGAAAGGTGCCATTCTTTGTAAAGCTCCCATTCTTTGTAAGAGAGGAGTTGAGAAGCAAATAGGAAAGGTGCCAGACAAACAATTTTAGTAAAATATTAGCCGATTAATAAAACTAACTCAGAAATCTTTAATAATTACGTGTGTGTGTGTGTATAAGCGAGCCAGAACTGAAAAGATGACTAGTGAAATGCCGACAAATTAAGAATGAAGGCCAAAAGTGACACACCCTGCACAAGACCAAAGAGAGTAGACATATAGTGCTGTGCAAAGGGTACCGCGCGAGAAAGGCCGGCGAGGGCGATGGTGATAACAGAGTCTTGCATGATGTTATCTCGTTAGATATATCAGTGCCATCATCAACAATAATGAGCGTGACGCTCTCTATTATACGCAATAAGCGACCCTCAGTAATTTATCCATCTCAAATTATGTTTTTACCAGATATCAATAATAGATTGGGTTTAGATTGAAATTATTAATTACATTCTTCAAACTTTTTTAATTATTGTGATTTGAATCAATGAGATAGTTGATATAATGGGTTAATTGATACAAGCAAATCCGATGATTCCTAGTAAATGATGTTTTTTTTCAGTAGAGAAGTGACAAAAACAAAGTGAGACAAGAGTATAAGGATTACAATACATATAGAGGAATATATGTATAGACTTAAAGAATTAAAAAGCCCTAATAAATGATGTTATTAATTTACTTTTATTGTTTTTATTTATTAGGTTTGGCTTGAAGCTTTATCTAATTATTAAAAATAATAAGACAAAATTAAGGTGAATGGGGTGACATTCAGAGGGTTAGTGAAAATGATAATCTCAATTATATGTATAAAATCGAGTTTTGATTCTACATTAACAGGTTAGTAAGATTAATTTTTTAAACGTGAGTTGTATTTACATAATATTTATACGATTTAAAGTTTAGCATAAAAAATAATGCAAGTTTATTAATCAAATTATATATCTATTATTAACAATAAAATACTTCCATTAATTTTAATAATATAAATTAGTGATTAGATTTTCAATTTTATTAACCTTTCATTAATTAGCGGTTAATCTAATAAAAACACTTTGGATGATAGGTCATATTTATTTACTCAACTACTAAAATAAAGATAATTTTATACTTTATTTTTAACATAGTTGTGAAGTGAAGAGAGAGGAAAGAGGGAAAAAACCATTGCACTTAACATTTTTAAACAAATCTGAAATTCTTTATGCTGTCAGTGTCACGTAGGACCCACTGGCGAAGTTCCCGAGGTGGGCTCTTCAATGCGGAGGGAATCGTGGATGGGCGTAAACGGAGCCCACGCAACGTGACACGTAACGGTGACATGGGAGGGGCCCGTTTCAATGATTGTGACGCTGCCCACTCTAATGGGCGATGGATAATGGGCTTTTATTTTACCCGTCAATGGGTTGTTGACAATCCTAGGCCTCGGTTGATGGGCTTTTATTTTACCAGTGAATGGGCTGTTGACAATCCTGGGTCATTAATGGGCGTTTATTTAATGGGCTATTGGCAATCCTAGGCCGCCTCGGTTGATGGGCTTTTCCCTCCTCACCACCCACCCATTGTGTGATTTCTTTGTCAACCCGAAATTTTGTTAGCTTTAGTATTGTATAGCTGAGTAACAAATTTTAATTTTAGTAATATGATGAAAAAATATAAAGGTAAAATTTGACTTTTTTTCCCCTTTTTATTTCTCTTTTTTAAAAAAATCCTAATTTTAATAGAATTATACTACTAAGTTTTCCTAATAATAATTAATGATAAAAATATTAAATTAATTTAAGTATTAATGGACTTATATATTTATTTTGTGGGATTAGAATTAAGTACTTGTAACGAACCGCCTTATCCAGTCAGGGGTTACCCAAAAATATAGAAGATATAAAAGTAAATATGTAAGCATATGCATCATAATATGATAAATAATTATGCTTGGAGTATAATGTAACGAAAATGATAAAATATGAAATTCAAATATCTCTAAGAATTTATTAATCATAAAGTAAATCATGTTATATTTAACTATGCAAAAACTAGTTCCACAACTTTCGAATCATTTCTCATAATCACAATTATAACTCAATTTATAACAAGAAAAATTCCAATTTTATTCATTAATTCTTCCAACCTGGGTTTGTAAGGGAACCGCCAACCACACTCTTAACTATGAGTTTGAAGCTGCTTACTTGCGGTTACAAAATCACGTTAGTGATAAAACTACTAAGTATTACATAAAAGAAATCAATATATTTCATATAATTATTTATCAAGTCTTTTAGTGATTATTAGTCAACATTGAGCTCCAATTATGCCAAGAGGGTTGGCCGCCCTATCCAGCTATAATCTCATGTGTGCAGACACATACACACTACGTGACCCACGACCTGTAATTACAAATATTTATCATTGACTCACCCTCTCGGTATCACAAATGCATAATGAATTGTCTTGCACCATTATGCCTTATCACCCCTTTCGGCATATGGATAGATATTTTATCTTTCAAATAATTTTAAAAATGCGGTCTCATGTTGGACTGAGTAAATTCCTTAACCCCAATTGTACTCCGCGAATCTAGGCTCGCGCTGACCAGGGCTACCAAAAAGTAATATACAAAATTTAAAGTAGTTATATGAACCTCAAATCGCAACACAACTGAACCGATGCGCAGGCAGTAAAAGCGGACTTTAGTCTAAGGAAAAAACTAGATTAGATCCTACTCAATAAGATCTAAATAAATGTCATAAATGTGACATGAATAATATCACACTCTGTGAAAAAACAATGAATTTATAAATGTTAATTAATAATTGATTTATCAATCCATGAATTAATAATTAATCATATATAATAGCAAACAAAATATTAAAAAGAGTAAACTAATGATAATTCTTCAAATGATTAAAATATATTAATATGTAAGTTATATATATTCTAACTCATGAATTAATAATCTAGTTTATACCTCATCAATTATATACAATAGTTAGAATTGTAAGCCAAATGATAACTTATTAATTTGGCTAAAAATAAACGTAATAATTTATACATTTACTAAATTAAATTATCATTCTCATAGCAAAGAATAATTATAAGTTGATAAGTTAACACGATACAAAATTAATGCTTTATTTATTAAATAACATTTTAAGAGTTTGATACTCATATTATAACGATCTGGCTCAAAGTATAACATAATAAGCATAAACAAGATCTATAATTCATTCTCATTTATAAATAAGATCTTAGCCCAATAGGTATTGGGACTAAGTTGAGGGATCTTATAATCCACCCACCTTAAGAAATTTCGTCTCTGAAATTTCTACACTTAGCCCATCCTTAAGAAATTTTATCTCTGAAATTCCTACACTTAGCCCGTGGTTATGCCAAGCCTACAACCTTCTTTGGCTCGTGACTCATCTAACATGGAACGAGGTTGCTACCATTTGTAACGACATTGCCTAAAGTATAATGTAATAAAGTAATGATGTGGGACTAAGTTGAGGAATCTTACAATTATTTGTAACGACTTCCTCCAAAGTGCAATGTAATTGGTCTAAGTTATTTCTTTAAAAGTAGTCAACTAAGTTAAAGATCTATTGTTCATTCTTACTTATAAACATGATCTTAACCCAGTAGGTATTAAATATAGGACTAAATTAAGGGATCTTACAATTCAGCTAGGAAATTTTGTCCCTGAAATTCCTATATTTGGCCAGTTGCTAGTCCCAATCCAAGACCTTATTTGGCTCGTGACCAATAGCCTAGCCAACGTCTCTAGTTTTGCCCACAATCTAACATAGAACCATGTTGCTCTAAGCCCAGATTTAACCACTATGAAAGAATTTATTCAGTCTAACATGGGGCTATACCTTTAAAATTATTTGAAAGATAAAATACCTGCCCCCATGCCGAAAAGGGTGACAGGGCGTAATGGTGCAAGACAATTCATTATGCACTTATTATACCGAGAGGGTGAGTCAATGATAAATATTGGTAACTATATGCAGTGGGTCACGTAGCGTATATGCACATACATGGAATTGAAGCTAGATGGGGCGGCCACCCTTCCCGATATAATAAGAGCTCAACGTAGGCTCATAATAATTAAATAACTCAAATTCAAATATTGTGGAATATATTAACTTATTTATTCTAATTATATGACGTAATGTTTTAATCACTAAAGCGGAATTGCTTTCGCAGGTGTGGGCATGAAAGGATGGGTAGACTCGGGGCAGCTGGAGGAATCATTTCTTAGACTATTGATTTTTCTCATTTGTTATTACACTTCTAGATTGTTTGCATGACAGTGAAATTTCGGTTCATTTCATTGGGCTTAGGTTATTCTGAGCATTTGTTATATTATATTTTATTTCATGGCATAACTTAGAATTTGAACTTTAACTAATTCCTTGAGTATGAATATAATCTATACAATTAAAAAAGAATGTTACGTTATGGGTTTATTTAAAATATTAAAAATTAATAGAAAATTAATTTAGAGACACTTAGTTTTATATAATGACACTTGGCTCGTAGTTTGGAACGGGTGGGTCGAATGGTTGTACTATATATATATATTATAATGAAACAACTAATATCACTACAATTAATTTAAACTGTACATAGACATCATATTTAATCAATTATTATATTATTTTCAAATAAACCTCTTGTCTTAATTTATAATGTTGATTCTCATCTACATAACCTAAAATCAAGAAGAGAAATATTAACTGGTTAATTAATAGCAAACTTGGATCAGTTACATCCAAAAGATGTAAAAAGTAATATAATGTCATTACTTATTTACTTAATTGGGCATGCATCTAACATAATTTTCTCTTATATGTACTCATATTAACCTACTGACCAAGCACATAGAAAATACAAACCAAACTAGTTTGTTGATTTATTTTTAATTTTTATCATGCATGAAGATTTATAGGTCAACAAGCCAAAATAATGACAAGCAATAATTAATTATATTATAATTAAATATTACAAATTTATCAAATATAAATGTAATAAATAATATGGGATTACTGTAGTCAATATTCAATATAATATCAATATTAATTTACATACAACACAAATCTTGACATCTTAAAAGAAAAACAATGATCTTAACTAATAATGAAAGTTTAAGAAGAATAAGACTAGAAACAACCAACAAGGTGATATACAACATGATGAAGAAATAAACAACGAAGAAAATAAATAAAGAAGTATAAAGGAAGAAGAAGAAAATGAATTGAATACTGATGATGAGGAAAAAAACATGTGGGGAGAGGAACAAAGCCGATTTTCCTACGATCTCTCTATTTAGTGATTGAGAATGATATATGATAACCATCACACGTATAAAATCCATCATAATTTACAAAAAAATCCGATCCCTAAAAGATGTCAACGAAACCTCCCCTTCAATGTAACCAAAATATCCACTAAATTGTAGCAATAAATTCTAGACATACAACCCCCTTCGTTCAAGAGAAAATTATTATTATTATTATTATTATTATTATTATTATTATTATTATTTCATATTTTTTACAACAATGTATGAAAGGCTAAAACATGACACGAGTGAAAAAAACCTTGCACTTTAATACGAGGGGTCAATAATTGTAGTTAAACTCATTAATTTAGGTACATTTTGCTTCTCTAATATAAGTTATATACTTGCGAAAAGATAAAAATTGAATAAATATTTATTTTGAAGAAAAGAATGTTTGGTTTTCTCAAAATTTAGACAATTAAACAAAAATAATGTTAGGTGGTAAAAATTAGTACAATGACATTAAATTTCGGATTATATTTGCACTTATTTGTCTCCCAGGAATTTAAGAAATTAAGGTGGGATTACATGTGTTTTATTACCAGCCTATATCAATGTTTAGTTTCAGATTCTATATATATATATATATATATATA
>JAVDBV010086499.1:0-20901 GCA_032619315.1 Piper longum | reverse complement strand
AAATGCTACCGGCGACCGAACCGTTCGCTAAGCTACTAGATTCGGTTAAGCCGACCCAGATCTACTCTAGGCGTCTTAAGATGAAGACCACCTATGCCCTCTATTCATTATTCACATCATGGCATTATTTCTTAGCATTCAATCATATTATCATGTTTTTCACTACGTCACATCAGTTCAAATATAATAAAAATATAAACAGAATATTAAACATTTAATCACCGAATACATATGTGTGTGCGAAAGAACTCACTGCTCCTCCGTCCAAGCTGGCACTTCCATCTCATAGTCGTCACCTATATATAATACAAAACCGTCAGTAACGAGCGTTACCGGTCCGGAAAATAACTAATATCAAAATGGCACAGGAGAGCTAACCCTCCTGTTGAATAAAAACCATATATTTGCTCAAGAACTCTCACAAGGGCACTAACGGGAGCCGTCGCCCTCGAGCGACAGCGTCCCCTATCCATCTCCTTTTCTTTCCTTGGCCATCTCATCTATTACGTCTTGCATCAAATCTCATTCTTGCGTCTTACATCAAATATCATTCTCGTTCATCTCAGCCCTCTACGTCCTCCATATTACTCCTGGCCTTGAGCCGAAGGCCGAGTACTTTCAGGTAGTCGCCTTTAGTACTCTTTGAACCACAAGTCATGACATGCACTATACTAAACAGTACCTGTAAACCTCCACGTTCTCCGGGTGTGAGGAACTCAAACGCGGAGTTAGCAGGATCCCTCGGGATGAAATGGGTCCTCCCCAGCATCAACCCGAAGATGAACACATGCCCTATCTGAAAGACATGGCCGCCTCCCTCTTTCCACCTCTCACTAAAAACACAAAAACTATATATATATAGGCCTGGGTAGGGCATTTAATATAATAGGCCTGAAGGCAACTTGTGGTGAATCTTGTTTTCAAAAACATACTCGAGGGATCTCATCCTCGAGGGTTATTAATCCGAAAATGCGATCGGCTAAATGGCCTGAGATAAGTGGGATCCAATAAAACGCCACATAACTCGTCCTGCAAGTAGAAAACCAAAATGCGATGGAATAAAGCGTAAATCAGAGAAGAGTCCTAAACAGACCTAGTAGAAGCTCCAAGCGTGCCATTGCACCTAGGCAGCGAGCTCCTACTCCGTACCTACACATCAGAACCAAATACTAACGCCCGCTAACTATATGATGCATCAAGCCGACATGATCAACACACAAAATACAAATCCTCATCAACCAAGCAATTCAATAATCATTAATATAATAATTCTAAGTTCACATATTCATGCCATTTTTATTATATTTTCCTAAATTACATCCTAGCCACTTATCATGTTCATCCTCGATCTACCTCATTAGATCACTTGGCTGTTCATCTCATACTTAATCACATCATATCACTTATCACTCATTAGGGTTCAATTACATCAACATTACTTAATCAATCCTATCATGCTTTCTAACAATCATCAATCATAAATAATAAACTTAGAGGTAGTTATACCTCGCGTCGTCGGCAATCGGCGATAGCTACAGTTTCCGTCGTGCATGCGTCTCGAACCTCGAATTCGGCGCTCGATCTGGTTTGACCAGGTGAACTCCATGGAAGATCCGGTGAATTCCAGCGAATTCCAAAATTTCTGGTTTTCTGGCGAGTTTCGGCGGTTTTTCGGCGATTTTCCATGGTTTTTTGGCAACTCTCCGGTGGTTTTCCAGCGACAATTGCCAGTGGCGTCTACTGGTTAGATCAGGGCCGAGTAGGGTACCATCAGAACCGTCTCGGCGAGCCCGATGTGTCTGTGGTGTCAACGCGGCCGACGGAGGCGGTGGCTCACCGGAAAATGCTAAAAACAGTCGCAGCGACGGGTGGCTAAATCCGGCCGGCCAGGGCGGCGATCGGCGGCGCTCTGGTCGGGGAAAGGTCGCTGGGGGGTTGGTGGCGTCGAGGCGACCACTGGACGGCGACGACGATAGTCGCCGGCGGCCCAATCGACGACGCGATTGCATGGCGGCCGCGGCGCTCGGTGTGGCGATCCCGGCGTCGTAGCAGCCGGACGGTGGCCGGGGCTGGTCGGGGCGGCACGGCGACGGCGCGACGGGGCGGACCGGCGTCTGTCGGCGGCCGGGCAGCGGCGGCAGCGACGGCAGCGGCACATGGGGACGGCTGGGGTTTTGGGTAAAAGGGGGAAAAACGTCGGGGGTAAGGAAAAAGGGTAGAGTGACATACTTGTAAAAAATAATAACTAACGCGTAACAAATCCAAAAAAAAAATCTAGAAAAATTGGGAAAAATCTCATAAAATACAATAAAACACACAACATCAAAATGACATGCTCTAACTGATAACCCACCCAAACTATCCCATAACGCATCCTAACGCGGTGAACGGCCTAAAACTATTTCTACGGTCACAAAATGAAAAAAATTCTAAAATCGTCAACTGTATACTCTCATGCATTCTGATAACTCATTCTCTACTCATTCATCTCATTATCATCACATCCTCGCTACACATTACCCTCACATCTCATACACATGACCGGCACCAGCTCAGTAAACATGTTCTGAAATACATTCAACTGGAACCGACGGCTGAACCGATCGACTAACGACTATAAAACCGTGACTCGAATCACGAGTTTTACAACAACTCACCAACACTATTAACGATCGATAAAAGATAAACGGAACAATTCACTTTCACACATCAGACAATATGGTATTGTAATATTGGTTGCTTGTATTGGAAAGGCATAAGGCCAAAAGTGGCCTACTAACATGGGCATGTAAGGGGTTGGTACCACCTTGTGTACTTGAGGATGCAAGGGTAGCACCACCAAGCAGCATTGTAATTCTTCACCCTGTATTTTAAACTTTACCTTTTATAGGTATTGCTACCTTTTTAATAGTTCCCAAGTGACACGCCAATATGTTTATGGGATGAGTACTTTGTGAATAAAAAATGAGTAACTTAGCTAATGGGATGGGATTACACTAGGACACACTTGTTGGAGAAAGGAGAAAGGGAAACTTATTGCACAAGAAAAAGAGAAATAATGCGAAAGGGAAGAGATTTATTATTAAAAATAAAGGAGTGTTTACTACAATTAATTACAACGATTACAGCAAATGTTGGAGCCAACTGTGTTGGGCTTTTGGATAGCTACAAGAGAGACACCTTTGATAATGGAAAAGAGGGAACCTCCCATTCCGAATTTTTTATGATGAGGAAAGGGGTCTATATAGAAATTAGGAAGAGGCTGGAGGTGTGGATTTGGACATCTCGTTTCTTGAGCAATTGCCTGCACTTCTTTATACATGTATGCATGTACACTCTCGTCCATGCATTCATATGGCCGGTCCCATGCATCCATGTAATATTGATACAACATGTCTATGAGAGTTTATTCATTGTAGTAATCGTATTCTCGTTGTATTTGATTATACTCGTAGTGGATTGGGCAGATTGGTCTAGTTGTCGAGTGTTTTTTTGCTCCACCTAGAGAGAGGTTATAAAAGTAAGAAATTTTATGTTCCCTGTTTCATGACCGTCTGCCATTAGTATTTGTGTCTGTGTTGTGTTGTTACATTTTTCTTTATTGACACTCTAATGTGGAAATGAAGATTAGGTCTATTATTACCTAACACTAAACCCTTGATCATGGTACTTTCTCACTTCGCCACTCTTTTTTTTTTGAAGATCATTAGTGGTGGTCTATTCTTTCTATTTCTTTTTACTAATGAATGATAAGATCGAGGAGCTCTTCCATCCAAGAATAATATTTTGGAATGCCTCATTGTAACAAAACTATAATTTTCTTGAAACTTCGACAAAATATTTATGGGAATGTTCGATTCGTCTCTGTTATTGCGCCCCATGTTTCAATGACTCATACATATGCCAAGATACTTTGACATGAGATTCCGTCCAAGCTTTTGACAGTAGATTTTCCTTCTTTGGAGGAGAGTGTCATTTGGTCTTACTCCTAACAAGCTTGTAATATTTAGTAGGGTAATAATAACTAAACACTTATTCATGACTGTAAGGGGGCTCATAAAAATGTTCTCTTTAATTTCTCCTTTGTCTCCTTTATATGGACAACAACTATTATGCTTCATTTTTATTGGGTCTTCCAACCATAGTTTCGAAATTATTTTTTATACTAAAAATTGCCCAAATTGACTCGTGACTTTTTTACTCAAATTCCATGGATGACTAGCACACTAATAATAAGTTTTGTGATTCATTCCTAAGTGATTTCTTGAGTTAAATGATAAAAGTTATTAAATCATATGATTTTCCTTTTAGCTTACCTAATCAACATGCATGCCCCTATATCTAACATCGAAATGAAAACAAAAAAAAAAGTGCTTTTTTGCCTCCAAAAAATAATGGAGACTTAATTGGGATGAAAAAAAGGAACATTTTCACCCTATATAGTTGAGGACTAGATTAGCTGCCAAAGTAGATAAAAGGAAAAGACATCATATACTTTTCAATTTTAAATATGATATTGCACAACTTTTTATTTGGCAAATTGAAAAAGTAATATAAGGAGTTGACATAGAGTTAGGGTTGCTAATCGAGAGAGTCAGCTGGTGAGCATTTGACGTCAACTCAGTTCAACTCGACTCAAAACTCAATATGAAGATGATCAATCTTAAACTTGACTTGTTGAATTTGAGTTCGAACCTAGCTTGAATATTATGCTGTTCAACTCGACGCGACTTGAAATTTGTTCGTGTTTGACTCGAACTAAGCTCGTAGTTATACTCAAATTTGACTCCACAATAATAATAATATTTCTAATTTTAATAGACTAAGGTGGAATATATGTGGGCAGGCAATTAATAATTTTTTAATATATGTATAATGACAAAATCAATTACTTCATATAGTAAAGTAAATAATATGTTATCATTAAAACATTTAATAACATCATGTGTTGCCAATTTAAATAAAAAATATGATTGTTATTTTACATTCTAATAACCATTGCATTATTTTACAAAATTGATGTAGCTAAAATAATATTTTGTTTATAAAATTGTCCTCGGCAATTTTAAGTGCACACCCTTGCATGTATCCCAATTTGAGCTAATTTCTAACTAGGATATTACAATAATTTTTAAATAGTATATACCAAAGTTTTGATAAATACGTGGTACAATTAGTTTAAGGGGTAGAATTTGGATTCAATATGTTATACTAAATCTTATGTAACTATACTCAGAAATAAAAAATGATTCATACTTAAATAATACGATGTAGTTCACTGATTTAATATTTTTTATTTGACTATTTGTTTTGGGTTTCGAACCTTGGTGGGCAGGGATTTTATATATTAATTTTTTAGAGCACATTGGTCTCACATTGTTTTCAAACAAAAATACATCCATTTTATCTCTTTGTATATACACCTACAAGACAATACATACATTATTATTATTTCTTATTATTTTGATCTCAAATCGAATCAAGTTGGAAAAATTGAGCTTGGTCTGACTTGAGTTGAGCTCGAATCAGGCTAGTATGTTGTTTGCTATTTATAAAATTTAAGCTCACGTCGAACTCAAATAATAAAAGCTAATACCGATTCAAGTTCGAGCATTAGTGTTGAAAATTTGATCAAATTCACTCAAATTTGAACGAGTTTTGAACATAGTTGGGTCGAGCCAAAACTTAGGGGTTACGGTGTTGACCATAATCTACAATGCCCACAATGTCAAACTATGCTTACAGGTACCCATCACAACTCTACACTAATGTCCTTCTGAGCCAAACCCAAAGTTTAAACTACGCTTACGGCTAACCATCACAACTCTCCACAATGACCTGCTAAGCCAAAGCCCAAACTTTAAAACTATGCTTACAGCTAACCATCACACTTTTACCTTCAAATTAATCTTTATTCTTTATCAAGTAATGAGACATGACCAGTTTTGATATACAAAAATTCCACATTTGCTTATGGCAACATGTGGAATATATTTATGGTTATCGTGGGTTATACTACTATATTGGGAGAAGTATAACTTATAAAATAATCTTAAAAATTATAGATAAATATTTTCAAAAGTAAATTTATTTCACAACAATATAATTCGTAGATCATGTACATTTGAGATATTACTTCACAGTTTTTAGAATTATATTGTGGATATTAACTTTTGTGCGGTAGTATAACCCACGTCAACTTTTAATATAGTCCACGACTTATCTGGATAAAAACAATATTTTTTTGTTTTGTTACAAAATTAGATACAAGGGCATAAATTTGTCTGTGGTTCTCTAAGAGTAATGCCAAACGAGCTTCCCACATTTATCCTACGACATTATAATGATTAGGGGTGTAAATGAGTCGAGCTGAGCCGGTCAGGGGTATGCTTAAGTTTAGCTTAATATAAAATGAGTCAAGCCAAACTTTAATATAAATAAGCCGAGCTTTAATATAAACGAGCCGAGCCGAGCTTGTCCAAAATTTATGATATTTAGGCTTGGTTCGAGCCGAATTCGAGCCGAGCTCCAACCGAGCTCGAGCTTAGCGAATATTTATGTTCTCGACTTATATAGGATCAAAAAAAATTTTGAACACTATTTAAGTTCAATATGACCTTAATAATATTTACGAGCCAAACAAAGCCGAACGTTTTTTTCGAGTTTGAATACATCGAGTTCGAGTTTCGAGCCAAGCCGAGCTGAACATTCTTTTGCTCAAGCTCTGTTCGTTGTTAAACAAACTTATCCATTTCGAGCCGAGTACTTTTTGAGTACAAAATTAACAAGTATGAGCCGAGTCAAGCTAAGTCGAATGCAAAAAACTCATGAATAGGCTTGACTCGTTTACACCCCAAATGGTGATTCAATTCAATGACAAACTACCTTTTACAATTGTTTTTTTTTGGGAAAATTTTATCATTGAATGAGCATTTAATCCAGGGCTTAATAAAGCTTTTTATCGTTGCTACGTGGCTTTTTTTAGAATTTGGTTTAGCGATGATACATCATGTTTGTTAAATAGCTGATATTTTTGTTCGGTTAAGGCAAAATTTCAAATACTAGTTTCCATACCCGATTAAAGATGGTACGGGGAATATTTAGCTCAATGGGATAGGACCGAGTTGAACCTAATTTTAAAATTATAAATCAAATATATTTTATTAAACTTTAAAAATATTTTTTGAGTGTACATTAAATTGGTGTAAAGTAGAGAATTTGAAAAGGATACAGGATAAAATAGGCTATGGGTAGGATCAGTTGGTACCATACAATATCTAAAATTATAGTCTGATGGTTCACAATTATGGCAGCCTCCTCTCAAAAATGAGTACGTAATTTGTAATAGGCAAACGAAAAAAAAATGAACCCAGATGAGACTATGACAAATAGTCAAATTGTATAAATAACATGGTCTTGATTGTGCGGCTTCTTTTTTCTCAAGTTCAATTCCAAGTTCAATCGATGTTAAGATTCATCTACTCTCGTGTGCCGCCACTCACCAACTTTGACTCCAACGCTTTGATTGCTACCATTGAACAAACCCATTCTTATTATATATATTATTCGGCATTAGTTATTGCGATCTTTTGGTAAAGCCTTTTTCTAAGCAAAGATATAAAAAAAATTGATGCAAGTGAATGATAAAGGCCGACAAAGGCCCCACGTATTAAACAAACAACACGAATATTTTACATCATCTCCTGATATTTTTTAAAAATGAATATTTTTTCACTTATAAAAAAAAGCAAGGACAACAAAAAAAAATCATGAGGTTTTGGATGACCAACAATTCCTTTGACAGCTTAAATATGTAGAAAAAAAAATGCAAATTCCTTTGAGAGTGAAAGTTGGTGGGAAACTTCGCAAAGACTTATCTGAGCTAATCGACCTACCACAGGAAGAACATGCGCATATTATATCCATCTAGCTACTCATAATATGCCTTTATGGAGAAGGGAGGGTCAGGGCCAAGTAGAACAAATGTGGTGGGAAGCGGTCAAGAGTGATGACTGATGAGCAGTACTGAAATTATGGTTAAACAAATTTTCTGTCCTAAAAGCTTACTGTTTTAGAAGGAGAACAGCGTTTAATATTCCCTATCACCTTAACTTGAAGTAATTTAATACAAAATTTTAAATGTCGCATCGGTTGTCGCACTGAATTTGTAGCCGGTTCATATATTTAATTCATCTAAATAGGGCTTAAGCAAATTTTAAAATTATAAATAAAGTATTTTATTAGACATTAAAAACAATTTTTGTGATCATAGTGGTAAAATGTTGTAGTTTTCAATGAAAAAAAAGTTTTGCGAATTTTTTTATTAAAAAATGGGATATCAATTAAAATAATACAAAAAATATAAACTATACGCAGTTGAAAGTGGGTATGCAATAAGTCCAGCTGAACATATAGAGCAGGACCCTGGGAGGAACTGAATTCGGCCTCACTTGCGTCTACGTATAAAGTAAGCGTAAAATTTGGACGGCTAAGACAAAACCCTCCCCACGATTAGGGCCCACATTTTAGCTCGGGGACTATATAAATTCAAATAGCTTAGACACTATTTTTAAAAGCTCTGAAGTCGAAATGAAATAAAACAAGTTAATATTTATTTTTACATAAAGTGGGTTCTTCTCTTTCATGGTTGCACCTAATGACTTGAGAAAATATTTGTAAACTTGCAAGTAGTAATTCTTTAACAAGAAAAAGCCTCACCTACTTTGGCATGAATGTGGTATGTTGCTAAATTTATATTTAGTTAGAAAGTTATATAATGTGTAATTATTAATTAGATACATGACTGCCTTGTCACTACTAAAGTTGATCTACCAAGAAAATAGCAGCATATGGCTTATCATGAACTAAAAGCCATCTTTGATTTCGAATGTGATTGTGTAGGCTTTAATGTGATTAATTAGGTTTAACCGAGTATGTAGTACCCTTTATTGATCTATATAAGGCCGAACATTTGGCAACACAATTTAATACAAATGTAAGATTATTGAGAGTTAAAAAAAAAAACTTAGCAGTGGGAGAGAGCGAATTTAGTTTGAACGAGCTAGAAGCCCTTTAAATTTAATTAAAGAGATCCATGAATTGGAAAAACAAAAAAGAAAAAGTTAAAACATATTGGAATAGTTATTAGTCTAGGCTCATTCATGTCTAAAACTTTTGTACTCGGACTTGACTTGACATGCTTTTATAAAAAAGGAGTTGATTTATAATATTTTTAATATAATATTATTTTCTCTTTATTATATAAGATATTGATAAATATATAATTTTTATTATTTTGAGATAATTATTTCACTAAACTAAAAAACAACATGATTTAATAATTTTTATTAATGGACTCGGAAGTAAACAATTAATTAGTAAGGAGACATTTATAATTTGCCTCAGAAATGGTTTTTGGGTTACATTTTATTTATTTATTTGTCCTTGGTTCTTTGAGCTTTAGCCAACATGGTTTTGATTGCACAATTTAAACATCAAACTGATCAAGACTTATTTTCGGTTTTTCTTTCGTTTTTAATATACACAGGCTGCTAGCATGAAGTTTTATAATTGCCTTTAGTTTAATTAAAGAAGTTTATAATAATTGAATCTAAACGATCATTTTTAGTGCAGCAGAATTGACCGGCGGCCTGTGTTGATTTGTGATCTTCATATCGTAGAGTTTTTTGAGACTCCCATCTCGACTCTTGACTGCCTGCTAAAGTTTATAACTGTTCTTTTTGCTGCGTAGCCCACGTGAATTGTGTCTTCTTCTAATCCTAACAAAAGATGCGAGTCAGCATGTCCAACATTAATGTTTATAATTGTTTGAGGACTACTTAGATGAGATGCATCTGCTATATATTATTATCTATGATTGTACATGTCGGTTTATTCTATCAGAAAAAAATTATCTCGAGCTACATGCATGGGATGAACTTCACACCATTCAGATTCAACCAAAACAATGTGGCCTGGTCCTTCCAAAAGAACAAAAAAAAAAATGTGGCCTTGGGGAAAAAAATTGACAATAATATATAAACCTTGCTTATAATAATTTGTGAAAATGATAAAAATAATTTAATAACTTTGACAGGTTTCATTATTTGATCTCCATAGATGAGAAGATGTGGATCGAGGAAATTGATAATTTTTAGTTGAAACATTTCTCTTTCTTCTTCCAAGCCCCCTAAACTATCTCATAAAAAAAGACAATGACAATGACATACACGGTATATCTATCTATATATTTTATAAAGAAGGAACATTGACCTCAAAACAAAGGGTCTTAATCATCGCTCCTCATCATCAAACCCTACTTGTCTACTCATTCATAAAATAATTAATAAATGAGGAGTTAAAAAGTTGCATTTTGATATAAGACGTTCAACTAATTAAAATATAATAAAAAAATAAAATAAATCAAAACTTCATGATCGTAATTCTTATTTAATTTGATTTTATTAGAGTATCACAAAAGAATTCAAAAGCTGATAATTGATGGCTTAGATTGAACGTTGAAATCTTATCTGACGGCTAACATTTGAATATTTATTAGCTTAGAACATGTTTTCTTGTTTTACAATCTGTTTCTTCTCGGCTTTTAAACATTCTTATAATTCAATATAATTACTTTTCGCCCAAATTTATTATGTATCAGAGCTATGAAGGCCAGAACTTGTCTTCGACATTTACGCTACCGTTGCTACCGTTTCGCCGGAATCTAAGCGACGGCGTCCTTGTCCAATCGATCTGAGCTTGTGGTTTTGAATTTTTCATCGTGTCCTACTGATTGATGTACTCTTTGATCGATCCTATATTGATTGGGATTTCTGTCTGATTGTCAAAAATCTGCATTTGGTGAGTTGTTTGATCATCTACAATTGTGTTGTTTGCTGTTCGATTGCGTATTGTGGTTGATTTCTATTCTCAACTGTTGTAGCTTTGAAGAAGAATATATATATATCAGTCATGGCTTCTTCTTTAAATGCTAGATTGGAGGATATTGATTCAAATTCGGAGAATGTGGATATCCATCCACATCCGACGAGTTTTAATATATCAAACTGTGTATCTACAAAGCTTGATTTTACTAATTTTTTGTTTTTCACGGAGGTGTTAAACATGGTAGAATCTCATGTTTTACTGGATTTTTGGATGGAAGAATACCTCCTCCCAAAACAAAATCAATTTCGTTGTCTAATGGTTCTATCGCTGCTGTTCCCAATCCTTTATATGAAGCATGGAAAAAATTTGATCGTTTGTTGAAAGGTTGGATAACCAGTACCCTTAGCAAATAAGTAACCTCGACTGACATTTGGAGAGTATTATATAAATCAATTAAATTGTCTGGGGAGGATCGAGAGCTGATGCTTCAAGAAAAGTTGCAAACAATTCATAGATCTTCATACTCATCATCGTTTGATTATCTGGCTGATTTCAAACTAATTTGTGATGAAATGAATGCTATTGATCTACCTTTACCTGATCATCTTTTGGTGTCTAAATGGTTTGGGATCTGGATATGCTATGTTCACCACTTCAATGATCTGTATTACCTGCAAATAAAGCAGTATGGTGGCAAAACCTCCAAGTTTCAAATCAAGGTGTATACAGGCCAGTAGTTCAAAGCCACAATAATTCTGTCGCGAATGAGTCTACTAATTCAATAATAGCATTGGTTAGTCAGAGGAACTTTGTAACGGCTTGGCCTAAGTGCGAATTGATGGGATTAAGTCTTTTTTTTTTAAAACTGATTAACCAAATTAAAGATATATAAACACATCTCCGACTATATATGAGATTAGATCTTACCTCGATAGATACCCAAATGAGTCTACTAATTCAAGAATAGCATTGGTTAGCCAGAGGAACTTTATAATAGTTTGGCCCAAGTGCAAACTGATGGGATTAAGTCTTCTTTTTAAAAGTGATTAACCAAATTAAAGATATATAAATACATATCTAACTATATATCGGATTGGATTGGATCTTACCTCGATAGATATCGAACGTTGGACTACTTTGAATATTACACTCTACCCAGCTTTTTAAGAAATTTTGACTTTGAAATTCCTTTCTTAGGCTTCATGAGCTTCTACCAACCATCCTATCCTTCTTGAAGAAATTATGTCCAATGATTGATTTTCCTAAACTTCCTCTTCCTTACATAGCTCCTCATCTAATATGGTCTTGGATTGGGTTTAATACCCTTCATAATATGGTCACGGGTTGGGTTTGATGCCCCTTATAATAACCCAGCCCAAGTACAAATTGATGAGCCTAAATTATTTTTCAAAAGTGGTCAACTAATTTAAAGATCTATAATCACATCCCTTCTTATTTGTAAGATCTTATCCCAAGAGATATTAGAGGTGGGACTATTCGTTGGGATATTACAAACTTATGCACCCTCCTGAATTTCATGGATCTCATAGAGAACAAGGATGAGGCTATAATAAATCCGGTTAAAGAAATCAGAATCAAAGTCAAAACGAATGGCAAAAGAATTCAAATCAGAGTCATCATGTTTATGATCAAAATCCAATTTTCTCTTCACAAAGGCGAGGCTTTTATCCCACACAAGAAGTAAACAAACAATCTATCACTCCAGGAAATGTTGAAATGCAACATGCTGTTCCTTTACAAGACATATCATCAACGGATTCTAAGGCTTCATCTAAAGCTATTTTGGAACAAATTATATGTCAAGGGTGTTTCAAGAAAAGACAAACAACTGCTAGGTGTTGGAAACGTTACAACGAGAAATTTCAGGTGCCTGATTTGAGACAGCCTTAGCTGCTATGTTGATGACTACATGCAACTTCCTAGATTGGATACCTGACTCTGGAGCCACACCATATATGTCTGGTGATGCAGGTACTTTTACTCAATGCAAGATTATTTTAGCCTTGATAATATCATGATAAGTAATGGATCTTCTCTTCCTATTACTCATATGGGAAATGTTCACATCAATACAAAATCTGGACCTTTAGTTGAGTAATGTAATGCAGGTTCTAGCCATGGAAAAAAAATTATTATCCATCAGCTAGTTGACAAAAGATCATGATTGCATATTTGAATTTACATCAAAAGGTTTTATTGTTGTGAGCAGACCAGCAGGAAGGGCAATTGCTTGCGGTTCAAGACAAGGTGGCCTATGTGTTTTTAGAGCAAATCAAGGAAGCTGCCTTGTTTTCAAATCGACAAGTGGTTGCTAGGGAAGAAGTGTGGCACAAGAGACTTGGACACTGCTCATCACAAGTGTTAGGTAGGCTGCAAAAGGAAGGACTTATTCATGTGAATTCCAAGAGCACGAATAATTTTGTTCGTAGTAGGTGTCAGGTGGATAGATCCCATAAGTTACCATTCAGTAAATCATCTCACAAAACTCTTCATTGACTGGAAAGAGTCCACTGTGATCTGTGGGGAGATGCTCCTGAAGTTTATGTTAAAGGCTTCAGATATTATGCCCTTTTATTGATGATTTTTCTCATTTATGTTGATTTTTTCCATTGCAAACCAAATCAGACTTTTATGATTGCTTTGTTACTTTTGATAAATTTTTACCGAGAATAGTTTCACCAATCTGTGAAAGTGTTTTATTTTGATAATGGTAGTGAGTTTATAAATACTAGACTACATACATATTTGCAGGATGAGGGACTATTACATCAATTGAATTGCCTTCATACACTTTGACAACTAGGGATTGTTGAGCGCAGACACAAATCTGTTGTCGAGTTAGGGATGACTCAACTATTTAAGAGTGGTGTTTCTCCTCAATATTGGGCTACAAGTTTCAGCATTGAAGTGCATATTTTAAATCGACTTCCATCAAGGGCTCTTCCAAAATATAAAAGTCCTTTCCAAATGATGTATAAGCATGAGCCTTTTTATTCCACATTCAGGGTTTTTGGTTGTAGAATTTTTCACCTAATGCTTTAAGTTTATGTCTGGTCATGACCTGGATTGAGTTGCTTGTCGACCTTTTTGTTGTGCGTATGTATGTACTGTATGGTATGTGCAAGCTGCGATCCTAGTCTCCCTCGATGCTCGGCGCCACTCAACTTGACATTATACCGTCTCAGCTCTTATTTTTTATTTTTTTAATCAAGTCGAGCTAGGTTTAGGATTGTGTTTCTCATGAGTCTTGAATGTTTGTAGTGTGTTTGGAAGCCCATTTCCACTGATCCTAGCCTATACGAGACCCCACAAAGCAATTTTCTAGGTTGCCCTTGCCGCCTTAAGGTGTGAATCCTAAGTGCACGCGATTTAAGTCCAGTGGAAAGGTGTCCTCCCACCGCCCTTGCGTTGGAAAAAAAAGGTTGAATTAGTGTTTCAGGGCTGGCACAATAGCACTAGGATTGCGCCCTTGAGCCTAGCCCATGCCTGGTTTGGTTCAGTCTTACCAGTTGCATTATCAACCCATGCTTCTGAGGATCAATTTTACAGTGGCTAATGCTCTTGTGGTGGCATATTTTTCCTTTTCTATAAAAACCCACCCCACCTTTCTCCACTTTCACCCTTTCTTTTGCTTTGCTCCGACTCTCCCTTGCCTCATAGCTTTCTCTCCTTCTTTCCTTAGCTTCGTCTTGCTGTCCTCAGCCTCTCCAAGCCTAGTAACCTAGGGTTATAGGTCTTAGGGTAGGAGGTCCCAAGAGACCTCTCATTGGTGCATTGGAGATAAGTTTCTTCCCTCCTTGTTGCTTCTTGCATGATTTTGCTTGTCGTTGCTTGGGTGGTTGCTAATGACCTTTTTTCTGATATTTTTTACATTTATTCGTGTATGTTAGGAGCATTTAGGTGGTAGTTTGATGATTTTGTCATGCTTCATTAAATAGTTACGTAATTTTGAGCATGTCATGGCTATCTGTTTGCACTATCTTGGTAGATCTATTATAACTCTTGCTCTACATTATAGTTTTGCATTCTATTACTTGCATCTTGTTCATAAGAGGTAGATATATAATGTTTATGAATCATGTTTCTCTTGTTTCAGCATATGTGACCATGTATGGAGCCAAAATTGATGAAAGATGGCAGTTTTACTGCTTTCAGTAGCCTACCCACCATTTCCCCCAATTTTGTTCCCCTATTTTAGGCATCCTTCCCATGCCATACTCTGCATGTTTCCTTTGTTATTGTTGGTTATATCTCTCTAAAATACTAAGCTAAAATGACCTCAATAAAGGCTTGAACAAATGTAAATTTTGATAAATTGTTGTATGTGTTTGGTGTGTTTCTAGTGTGTCTTCCTATGTTCTGAGTTTCTACTCTTAATTGAGCCCTTAAAATATTTTTATAAAATCTATAAAATTGTATGATGATTGAATAATTTCCTACTATCAACATGTAAAATTTTGGCTTAAGTAATATTCATTTAGGTGGCTAGCTAGCTTGAATTCTCAAGCTCCGATTGCAAAATTATTTGTGCATAGCATGAGTGGTAAATTTTATGAAATTTTACCCACAACTTAGGTTGTGTCCCAATAGTATCTTTGTAAAATTTTAGGGCCTTTGGTTGTGTAGATAATTCGGTAAAAAGTTTCCAACCACTTAGGTCCTACTAGCCTCAGAAATGCTTTGGCCAATGCCTACATTTCCCGAGCCCCATTCGGCCCAATTACCAGGGCTTTAGACTTTATATTTTACTGGGATAAAGATAACATTGTTAGCTAATGCTATTATTTTTCCTAGGCCGATTTGGAGTCTCTAATTTTATAAATGAGGCTAAGGAAAATTGATGTGTGGGCCAAGAACATTGTTCCCAACACCTTAGCCCGATTTTAGTGTGCTTCGTTTATTATGTTGGCCTATGAGCCAATACTTAGTAAGTTTTATATGAAACCCTTTAGATTTTCACGGCCCACTGGTCCAAGTTTCATCCCATTTCAGCACTGTTTGGCCTATATGAAAAATTATATGGTTCAGTCTATTTGATGAAACCGTAAGTATGAGGCTTTTCACTAAGTGTACTTACAACACTAAATCCTAATTAAGGTTACATAATGATGTTTAATACTTCACTAAGTAATATAATTAAGTTAATTAAGTATTTGTGGGTTGTGATGTATTCAAGCATTGCCTCGTTTTGCTTGCTAATGCGATCAGATTGTGAAGATTATATGGTTAAGTCTATTTGATGAAACCCTAAGTATGAGACTTTTTATTAAGTGTACTTACAACACCAAACCCTAATTAAGGTTACATGATGAGGTTTAATAGTTAACTAAGAAAGATAATTAAGTTAAGTATGTCTTTGTGAGTTGTGATGTATTGAAGTGTTGCCTCATTTTGCTTATTGATGCGATCAGATCGTGATTCAAATTTCAAATTTTATCTCTTCGCTAGGATAAGCACAATCAGCTCACCAAGAAGATGAGGTGTTTGACTCATCTTGGTGTGTAAGACTCTTCTGCTTAGTCTCTACTTGGTTCCATTAGTGAGGTTTTAATCGACTTTTAGATGTAAAACCACGTTGGCGCTAGTTCCATGAGTGAGGTTTTAATCGACTTTTAGAGGTAAAACCGTGTTGGTGATGTTTTATCAGATCCCTCTTGTAATGACCCAATCCAAAGTGCAATGTAATGAGCTGAAGTCATTTATTCAAAAGTGGTTAACCAAGTTGAAGATTTATAATCCATTCTCGGTTATAAATATGACTTTACCATAGTAGGTATTAGATGTGAAACTAATCTCACACCTCCTATGTCTTGCTATTTATCCGAGGTTTTCTATTGTTTAATAAAACTACAAGGATGAGATATCTTGTTGTTTTCCAAACTGAAGATTTAGAAAACTTATGATATAAGCCTTTTACCCAAACCTGCTACATAAGTAATAAGTTTTACGGTTTTCGCGAATATGAGAGTTTGTGGTATGAAGATGTATGGATTATACTAGTACTCTTTTACACCTTAAACTAGAATAATATAAGTAGGGTATTACAAATGCAGCGTAGTTTCAAAATTATAACACTAATCTAATATTTTTGCAAGCCACCTAAATACTGTAGTGGACGATATATGGAGGATGTGAGAGCATAAGTATGCACGTATGTAAGTAAGAAGTCATTGAGTTTCTGTGGCATTTTTATGAAGCTCGACCATGTCTGCCTATGCTTATTGCCTTGTGATAATATTATAGAAGTTTCTTGAATTCTTGTGGGTTTTAAGATACCCATTTACTAATATTATTTTATTAGTATTTATTTTTGGCCTAGTAGTAAAATTTGTTTGATTATTGACGAATTTCCTATATCTATGTAGATGAGTACCCATGTCTAGGGCCGGCATAGGTGGATGGATCGAGAGGTTCATGGCCGGGAATAGCTCTATGCTCTATGTTTGGTATTATGTAGTCTCCTGTATTGTATGGATGATATATATATTGGAAGTATGGAACTTATGATTGGAAACTCAGGATTATATGATGTATGTATTGTGATCAGGTGCAGTAAGTCCTATGTTGGTATATTGGATATGTTTCATGTCGTTTTTGTGTCTTCTTTTGTTTTTTTTATTATTAACATCGTGCATTATATTAACTTTTGGGCAATGACCAAAAATTGTCTGCAGGGGTCATGGAACGTGATGAGGAGCAATCAAGGTACACAAAATATATTTGGTTGCAGCTATGTGTGTGCGTACAAGAGAAACGTTAACTAACGGAGTTTTTTATGGTTGGAACATTGGTGGAGATCGAATTGTCGATGCTGACCATCTTAATAATTCGGTGGAGATTGATGATACATATGCTACTACTGTTGGCTCTGAATCTGGTGTTGCTCCATCATTCAACATTGGTCACGCTATGAAAAAGAGAGCCTACCTTTAAGTATGCTTTTTATTTTGAAATTGTTAATGTTATTGAACAGACTTTACCAAGGAAGCTTTGCAACATGATGGATAGTTGCTTGATATGGAGGAGGAGTTACAAGCTCTTGCAGATAATTCCACTTGGATTCTTGTACCAAGGCGCCCCGGTATGCATGTGATTGGAACAAAGTGCGTATATAAAGTGAAATACAAAGATCCAACCGATCCAACCGCCAACGTCCGTTGCCATCGTCCATCCAGTCTCTGCCTCGACGTTGCCGACCATCCCGCGGCCTTCCTCGACTAGACAGAGCTCGGTGCCGCCCCTCCCGGCTGGATCTCGTCACCCACCATCGACCACCCCTATTTTGCCCTTTTCTGGCAAGCCACCGCCTCTGCCAACCACATTGGCATCCTAGATAAGTTGGGCTTGCCAAGCTGGTGCCAACGGTACCCCATACCATCGCCATCCTGCTGATCGTCTAAAAACCGCTAGGAAGCTGCCAAAACCCTGCAGAAACCGTTGGAAACCACCGAAAAACCGGATTCACTATAATTTATCAGATCTTCCACCTATCTCATCGAGTCGAACCCGGTCAAACTTTGAACTCCGAGATACGTGCCAAAAACCTAGCCGTCATCGATTGCCGACGACGTGAGGTATAATTACCTCCGATTTAATTATTAAAATTGATAATTATTATCACAATATGTTAGGATTAAGTGTTTGATATGATGGATGGCTAATTGTGAATTATGTGATATTTGCATGATTTGAGTTGTGTTTAATGGATGCTAATGATCTAATTGGGTAAATTAAATCTGAGTATGCTAATTGACTACCATGTGACTTAGAATAACATAATAAATTGGTATGAATAGGATGAGCTAGAAATATTTTTACACTGATGTATTGTGAGTGTGATGTTCGTGCTGAGTTTGATGCATAATTCAATTATTGGGCGTTAGCTCTAGATTTAATGTGTAGGTACGGAGGATGAGCTCACCGCCTAGGTGCGACGACACATTTAGAGCTTCTGTCAGGTCCATTTAGGACTCGATCCCGATTTATTGTCTTAGTCTATCTTGATTTTTTTTTAACAGGTAAGTGGACATGTGTGTGGTGGATTTATCATATCCCATTCCACACGGGCCATATAGCCAATCGTATTTCTGGATTAATAACCCCCGAGGATGAGATCCCTCGAGTTTATTTTTGAAATTTAGATCCAGCTCACGATGCCTTTGGGCCTATAATATTGAAATCCCTACTCAGACCTATGTATATAGTTTTCTCATTTTCAATGAGACGTGTGACGGGAGAAACTGACAGCCACATGTTGAGATAGGATGTGTATTTATCAAACTTGGCTCTGGAACTGGTGAGCATCCACTCCATTTCTGAGGGATCATGATAACTCCACCTTTGAGTTCCTCAACCCCGAAGAAGTGTGGAGGTTTACGGGTATTGCTATGCAACACATGTATGTACTTGTGGTTTCAAAGGCTACTCAAGGTGCATGTCTGAGAGTACTCGGTATCTGTACTCAGGGCTAGGAGTAATATGAAGGCTGTAGAGGGCTGAGAGGAAAGAGAATTATTTTCCCGCACTAAGGAAAGAGAATGATATGGAAAGGAGATGCTGTCGCTTGAGGTCAACGATTCCCATTATTGTCCTTATGAGAATTCTCGAGGAAGAATAATGAAGTTTTTATCCAGCAGGAGAGTTAGCTCTCCTATGTTAGATTGTTATTAGTTATTTATGGGCCAGTAATACTTGTTGTCAACGGCTTTTTAATATATATGTAGGTGAGAATTATGAGAAATGAAAGTTGTCAAGATTGCGGAGAAGCAACACGGAACTGGGCACACATGTGCATGCCGTGCGTAATGTGTAATGATGGTGTGTTGATGTTGTGCGAATGATGATAATCATGTTGTGATATGTCTTGATAAACTACCTGTGAAATGAATAGATAAATGTGAATAAATAGGGAGCCTTGGAACTCAGACTCAGCTTAGATGAAGATAAAAGTGATAATGACTGAATGCCATGATAGATTGTCATATTTGTATTATTCTGATAAAATATATATATCATTGTTGTGGTCAGGTTGGCACTTATTGCACTTTTAAGGGATACTTTATTCATTTTCCTATAGAAATAGATATTTTTTTTGGATTTATCATTTATTGCTTTCGTTCTATTTTCTCTTGCATATCATGGCATGCATGTAGGATAACGTTAGAACCCAAGCATCTGATCCATACTTTGCATGCTGCATCATCATCTTGAGACGCCAAGGGTAGATTTAGGTCAAAACTGAATCAAGTAGGTTAGCGAATGATTCTATTGCCAGTAACATTTCCGAGTTGGTTTACGGGTGAACCGAAACAAGGTGTTACGAAAGTTGTATCAAAGCTAACTCTTGGTTGATTAAGATGGTAGATGCATTATAGGTTACATGTGTGCGAATACTGCTTCGAGCTGTACCGACAGGTATTTTTTGTCTTAATGTTTTTTGTTTGTAGATTTTCTTACCAAACTGTGGTGGGACAGGGTGGTCAGATTAGAGTAGGGAGTACTAGCAGGACGGTGAACCAGACTAGTAGGACATAGATTAGGGCACCATCCCCTCCATTGCCCAGACAGAAGAGTTGCAACTATGGTCATTGTGTCGTAGCCTCTAGTCGACCAGGGATCACTGTGCAACCAGAAGATGCCAGTGGGTCGGTTGTAGTTAGTCGACATAGTAAGGACTGTCGCCGAGATAGTCACTGTGACAATCACCGTAGCATAACTAGTCGACAAGAGAGGGATGCAGCAATTGCTAGGTTGGTTGAAGTTCAAATACAAATGCAGCAAAACCAATAGGAATTCAGGAGAGAGCTTAGGTAGATAGTTCTTTCAGTGGCCATAGCAGAGAAAAGACTAGAAGTGGATGAAGAGGTGTGAGGAGAGTCAGCAGTTCACATGGGCCCCCCACCGCCGCCTCCTCCACCGCTGCAATAGAGGTCCAAAAATGGCTCCTTTGGTTTCCCCAGTTCAGGCGAGAATGGGACCAGATGTAAGTAGACC
>JAVDBV010086498.1:0-28579 GCA_032619315.1 Piper longum | reverse complement strand
TATATACCTGGGTAGAGAATTTAATAAAATAGGCCCGAAGGAAATGCGATCGAGGGTTATTAATCCGAAAATGTGATTGGTTAAATGACCCGTGTAGAGTAGGATCCAATAAAATGCCACTCGACACATCCTCTTTCCTACTCTAAACAAAACACGATGGAATAGCATAAAAACATAGACGAGTCTTAAACGGACCTAGTAGAAGCTCCAAGCGTGGTTACGCACCTAGGCAGCAAGCTCCTACTCCGTACCTACATATCAAAACTAAATACTAACGCCCGTTCATGATGCATTCACACATCATCACGCATCAATCAACATACATCAATAATAATCAATATGAGTTTTCCTAAACTACGTTACATTAGATTACAATAGTTGTTTAATCGACCTAGCATTCATTTTAATATCACACAATCACATACATCTATATTTTTATTAACATAAAAATACATAACACATCAGCCACTCAATCATACTATCATAGCATGCTCTGCTAATAAATATTAACTCTAATTAGTTAAATTAAATAAATTATACCTCGCGCGTCGTCGACAATCGGCGACGGCTAGGGTTTCGGCGCGCGTGTTGGAGCTCGAATTCGGCGCTCAGCGGCGTCTGACATTCGGTTAGGTTCAATTGGATGAACTCTACAGAAAACCAGGCAATTTTTATTTTCCAGCAAGTTCGGCGGTTTTTCGGTGGGTTCCGACGGTTTTTCGGCGGGTCTCGATAGTTTTCCGGCGACTGTCACAGCGAGGCAATTAGGGGTAAGGGTCGGCTTAGTCTCGATGAGCCCGACCCAATGGTGGTGATGACGAGGGTGATCGCGGTGGTGATGATCACCAACGGTGGCGTCGAGTTTGGTTGGGGCGGTCGGTCTCTCCGATCGGACTCACGGCCGGCCTCGGCGGCGGCGCTAGGTAGAGCGGAAACATCTGGGAAGTCGAGGAGGTGTTCATCAACATTGCAGCGGCGGCGGCACGGCCCAGACGGCGGAAAATCAACAAGAAATGGTGGCGGCATCATAAGGTGAATCCGGCGTCGCGGCGGCCTGATCGCGGCTGGGGTTGGTTGGGGCGGCACTGCTGCGGCACAGCCGAGCTGGGCGGCGTCGATCGGTGGCGGAGTGGTGTCGGTGATGGCGGCTGCGATAAACCTATGGGGCAGCGTCGGGTTTGGGTGAAGAAAGTGTTGGGATGGTGGAGAAATAATACCACAATGGCAAAGTCGTAAATAACTATTGACTCGATTCCTACTCGAGTCAAAATAATAACTAACTCGTAATAAATCCTAAAAAATCAAAACAAATCCTGTAAAATAAAATAAACACTACAACATCCAAATGACATGCTCTATAGTTAATAACTCATCCAAACTACCCCATAACGCATCCTAATGCGTTAATTGGCCTAAAACTATTTCTACGATCAAATTAATAAAAAGAAAAATTACTACATACTTTCATATATTTTGATAACTCATCTCATATCATCTCTTCGACGTTATCATCATATATTCAGGTATATGTGACTCTCATCGCTCATAACTCACCGCTGGTCAAGACTCAGCATGCGGTTTATGAACTGACTCGACTCGAACTGACTCGACTCGAGTCACGGATTTTACATACATACTTACCCGAGTGTCTTCCAAATCAGTTTCTTCTACACCTTATGAGTTATGGATTGAACTAAAGCCCAATCTTACTCAGTTAAGACCATGAGGATCAGCTGCTTTAATTCTTGATGCTTCTAGTAAATTTGGTAAGTTAGGTCCTAAAGGCAAAATGAGTATGTGTTCATTGCTGAACAAGCAAATGGAAATATTTCTAAAATGGAATCACGAGATGTAACTTTTCTTGAGAATGATTTTTCACAAATTGGTAATTTTACTCCAGATTTAGATTTTTTTGAGATTGAAGAATCTGACACTAGTATTGATCCACTTCAAAGTATCCCACAGGTTGAAGATGATCACGAGGAATTTTATACTAGCAAGAGTGAGAGGAATATTCAAATTTCTCAAGAAGGATCATTATGCCATAGTGAGCATGCCCCTATCCCTTGATGTTGCTTTGATTTTGAGACAAAAGCTTTAGTACTTAAATGAGAAGATGAAACGGTTCAATTTGTAACGGAGGATGAACCAAAGACATTATGGAAGCATTTTCAAGCCATGTTAGTGATAAGTGAAAAAAGACAATAGAGGAGGAAAGTAAGTCAATAGAAGAGGAAATTAAGTCAATGAAAGTGAAGAAAGTTTGGACTTTGGTTGATCTTTTTCAAAGATGCAAGGTTATTGGCAACAAATGAGTTCTGAAATTCAAAAGAAAGGCAGATATCTCAGTTGAAAGATACAAAGTCCGCTTAGTTGCCAAGGGTTACACTTAAGGAAGGTATCAGCCATGAAGAAATTTTTTCTCATGTAGTTTAATTTATCTCAATTTGCCTGTTATTATCCATTATAGTAGGTTTATATTTAGAATTACATCAAATAGATGTTAAAGCCACATTTTTGAATGGCGAGTTGGATAAGGAAATTTACATGTAACTACCAACAAGGTTTGTTGTACAAGGCAAAGAGAAGAAGGTGTGCAAACTCTAATGTGCAATCTATGGTCTGAAGCAATCATCTAGATAATGGAATTTGCATTTTCATAAAACTCTAATTTCTTATGACTTCACAATGGTTCTGTATGAACATTTTATCTACATTAAATGTTCAAACTTTTATTTTGTAATTTTATCTCTAATATGGACGATATTTTGTTAGCTAATAATGACAAGGAGTATATACTTTTCATTAAGGAATGTTCATCCTCAAATTTTGAAATGAAGGACATAGGTGAACCTGAATTTATTTTGAATGTTAAAATTTAGCAAGATCGATCTAAGAAATTGTTATCTCTTTTACAAGAATCTTATATCAAGAAGGCTCTTGAACGATTTAACATGAGCACATGTAAACCATAGATACCCTAGTAAAAAAAGGTGAATTCTTTAAAGCATGTCATATGACTCCTAGAGAGAAGTAAAAGCTGAACAGAATTTCAGACGCAAGTGCAATTGGCAGCTTAGTTTATGCCACGATATACATTAGATTATATACAGCCTATGTTGTGGGTCTAGTGAGCAGATATCAATCAAATCCAAGTCCATTACATTAGCAATCTATAAAAAGGATCTTCAGATACCTCAAGGGCACTGCACATAATTCTCTTTCCTAGAGAAGTACAAAATTGGAACTGATTGGCTATACAAATGCTGATTAGGTTGGCGATTTGGAGTATCACAAACCTACTTCTACCTATGTTTTCTTGTTGAATGGAAGTGTTATTTCATGGGCAAGCAAGAAGTAGACATTTGTTGCTTTATAAACCATGGAAGAAGAATTCGTAGTTGTTGCCAGTGCGGTGCAAGTGGTTGTTTGGTTGAGACGTTTTCTACATCATTTAGGAGTTACAGCTTCATCTTTGCGTCTAATGACTCTCTTTTGCAATAATCAGGTCATCATAGCTTATACTAAGGATCCAAAATATCATAGCGAAACTAACATATTGATAAAAACTTAACTTCATTAGAGACAATAAAACAGAACGAAGTGAACTTGAAATATATTTCTACGCATCTGATGGCTGTAGACCCACTTACCAAGCCTATTGTTAGATATGTACATAGCTCTTATAATAAAGTAATGGGATTATATTTATAAATTTTATGTATTTCTTTAGACAAAGTTATATTTTCTATTTTTTATGCTAGAGATATATTTTTCACTTCATTGCAATTATACTAACACATAAGAATAGTATGTCTAATCGGATGAATGAGTCTCTCAACGAGTATTCACCTCTACAGCTAGAGAACAATGAGAGATGAGATATCAGTATTTTATGTCAAGTATGTCATCTTGATATAAATCAAGATGAGATTGTAACACCCCGTTTCTGGTTCACCCGTGAACCGACCCAAAAATTGTACCGGCGAACGAACTATTCGCAAGTTTACTTGATTCGGCTAAACCAACTCGGATCTGCCCTTTTCAACTTAAGAGGGAGATGCAACATGCAAAGCATGGATTAGATGTCGGGTTCTAACGTTGTCCTACATGCATGTCATGATATGCAAATACACGAGAAAAACAAACAAACGGAAAGTTCAAAACCTATATCTAATTTTGAAAATGAAACAGACAGAGTCTCCCTAAAAGTACAATAAGCACCACCCTGTTAACGATAACCAATATATATTTATACTAATAAAAATAAAAAACACAATCCAAACATGACATATTTTTCACATTCTAGTTATTCTCGCTCTGTAAATCACCTTGTTAATTGTTCATTTCCACTTCCCATTTTCATTCGCATGCATAGTATTTATAATAGTTCATAGAATATCATTCAAATTCATCATCTACACAATTAAACACATTATCAATCACAATCGCAGGTACATATGTGCGCAATTTCATTATTGTTCCTCCGTAGTTCTAATAATGCTCATTCCTCGCGATTCTCACCTACATATATATTAAAAACCGTCAATAACAAGTGTTACCGATCAAAAAATAACTAATATCAAACTGACACAAGAGAGCTACATTGATGATTATTTAACTGCTGATGGGAATATTAGTTATTTTTACTAAATTTTTCTAAGTTACGTTGTGCTCAGATTTACTTTACTTAATAGATCACTAATATCCATTCACTACCAAGCAAATCACGCAAATCATCACTTCATTCACAATCAAGCATTCATCATATCAAACGATCAACTCTAGCATGTTGTGCTAATAAATATCAATTTTAAATAATTAAATCCAATGCAATTATAAATCGTGTCGTCGGCTATCAACGACGGCTAGGGTTTTGTCGCGAATCTCGGAGCTTGAGTTTGGCACTTGGCAGCGTCCGAAGATCAATTATGTTCAGCCGGACAAACTTAGTGGAAGATCTGGCGAATTCTAGTGAATTCTGTTTTCTGCCTAGTTCTGATGGTTTTCCGGTGGATTCCAATAGTTTTCTGGTAGCTTCTCAATGGTGATCCGGCAACCAATGGGATGGCAGTGGTTTGGGGTACCGATGGCACCTGCTCAATGAGCTCGAACCAATGGTGGTAATGGTTAGGATGGTAGCAGTGGCGATGACCGCTGACAGTGGTGACGAGCTCGACCAAAGCGGTCGATCGCTCCAATCAAACCCACGGTCAGCCTCAGTGGTGGTGCTAGGGAGGGGGGAAATGTCCTGGAGGTCAAGGGAGTGGTCGTCGGTATCACGGTGGCGGCAACACGGCCCGGATGGTGGCGAATCAAATTGGGGAATGTCTGGTGCTCATGAAACAATTCTGGCGTCATGGCAGCTAGATGATGGCCTTGGGTTGTTGGGGCGGCACAGCGATGACACGGCGGGGCGACCTAGATCGATGGTGGTGCGGCGTCGGCAATAGTGGCAACAATGAACACAAGGGCGGTGAGGATTTGGAGGTGAGGAAAGTGGTTGTAGGGAGAAGAAATACTTCGGTCGCAAACTTGTAAATAAGTATTGACTTCATTCCGACTCAAGTCAAAATAATAACTAACTCGCAATAATTCCTTAAAAAATATTAAAAAATAGGAAATAATCTCATAAAATATATTACACACCATAACACTACAATGCGTTATTCGGCCTAAAACTATTTCTATGATCAAATACATAAAAAATACTGCATACTTTTATATATTCTGATAACTCATTTCTCACCATCTTTTCGACAATATCATCATATATTCAGGTACACTTGACCCTCATTGCTCATAACTCACGGCTGGCCTCGGCTCAACACGCAATTCATGAAACTAACTCGGCTTGAACCAACGGTTGAACCAACTGATTCGCAAATGTAAAACTCTCGCTCAAGTCACAGGTTTTACAACCTTCACTCCTTAGAAAAATTTCATCCTCAAAATTTCAACCAAGGAAGTTTCAAACTCATCCATAATCTGAAGAAAATAGTCTCTAGTAAGGTACCTGGTTGTGAAGCTGGTTGCTCGAATATCTCTGGGTATTGCTTTTTCATCTCATCTTCGTGTTCCCATGTAGATTATTGAACTCCTCTTTGAGTCCACTACACTCGCACTAGGGGAACTTATTTTCTTCGTAGAGTCTTCACTTTGCGATCTACAATCCGATCTGCATCTTCTGGATATGTCAGGTCTGGTTGAAGCTCTATCTCTCTAAGGCTAACAACATGAGAATTGTTTAGATAGTATTTCTTTAGCATTGACACATGAAAGACATTATGCATAGTTGATACATGAGGCGGAAATGCTAGCCTATACGCCATTGGTCCAATGCTCTCGATCACATCAAACTGTCAAATATATCGCAGACTGAGTTTCCCTCGTGTCCCAAATCTCATGTTCCCCTTAGTCGGAGAGACCTTTAGGAGAATGTGATCTCCTAAGGTGAAATGAACCTCACATCTGCGCTGATTAGCATAACTTTTCTTCCTATCATGAGCTACTCTCATTCTCTTCCTGATCCACATCACCAATTCCTATGTCTGTTGGATCATCTATGGCCCAACTACTACTGGCTCACTGCCCTATACCCAACATACCAAGAATCGACATGGTCTGCCATATAGTGCTACGTATGGTGTCAGTCCTATTGTAGTCCGATACCTGTTGTTGTAGGAGAACTCCCCTAGAGGTAGGTGCTCTTCCCAACTTCCTTCGGAATAAAAAATGCATGCTCCGAGCAAATCCTCTAGGATCTGTACGGTCCTCTTGATCTGCCCATCTATCTGTGGGTGAAAGGCGGTGCTGAATCTTGATTTAGTGCCCATAGCTACCTAGAAAGCCTTCCAAAATCGAGACGTGAACCTCGGATCCCTGCCTGATATGATCTCCTGTGGTACTCCATGTAGCATGACTATCTTATCTCTGTACAGCGTGGCCAAAGTGGTCAGTAGGTAATCCATCCTAATTGGTATGAAATGTCCGCTCTTTGCATGTCGATTTACTATGACCCATATTACATCCTTCTATTGACGGGTCCTAGGAAAACCAACTACAAAGTCGTACGCTATACTCTCCCACTTCCACTCTGGCACTTCCAATAGTTGTAGCTTTCCAGCTAGGCTTACATGTTCAGCTTTAACTTGTTGTCACACTAAACATCTAGTAATTGTGTCGTATGCCTCTCTCTTCATTTCTGGCCACTAATATTTTCTTCAGACATCGTGATACATCTTCACTCCACCTGGATGCATTGATTCACTCACACTGCTGCCAATCCTAGAGAGTGCAAGACTCCTGGCTTCCTGCTGAACACTTCTGCTACCACATTCACTTGGCCCTCATAGTACGCTGTGTTGATCTCGTTATCTGCTAACATCTCTAGCCATCTTCTTTGTCCTCTATTCAAATCCTTCTATATGAAGATGTATTTCAAACTATGGTGATCGGTCAAGAGTCTGAAAAACGTTCCTTACAAGTAGTGCCTCCAGATTCTGAGAATGAATATAACTGCTGCAAGCTCTAGGTTATGTGTAGGATAGTTACGTTCATGCACCTTTAGCTAGTGAGATGCATAGGCTATAACCTTATCATTTTGTATCAAAACACAACCTAAGCCAATTCCTAAGGCATCTGTGTAAACTACGAAATCCTCATGTCCCTCAAGCAATGTGAGGATAGGCGCCAAAGTCAATCTCTCCTTCAGCGTCCTAAAACGTTTGTCCATCTAAACCATTCCTCCTTCCTAGTCAGCCATGTAAGAGGAGCTACTATGGATGAGAAATCCTAAATAAATCGTCTGTACTATCCAGCTAGGCCTAGGAAACTCTGAACCTCTGTAGGTGTCTTTGGCTATTTCCACTGCACTACTGCTTCTATCTTGGCTGGATCTACTGAGGTGCCTGATGCTGAGATGATATGGCCGAGAAAGTGCACTTCTGACAACCAAAACTACACTTTGAAAACTTCCTATACAATCTATGCTCTCTTAGTGTCTGCAACACCATTCTCAGATGCTGCTCATGTTTTCCTCTGGACGAAGAATATACCAGTATGTCATCCACGAAGACGATCACAAACTGGTCTAGGTATGGACTAAACACTCTATTCATCAAGTCCATAAATGCTGCTGGGGCATTGATCAATCCAAAAGGCATGACAAAAAACTCGTAGTGTCCATATCTTGTCCTGAATGCAGTCTTCAGATTGTCTTCTGCTCTAATCTTCAACTGGTAGTACCCTGACCTCAAATCAATCTTCGAGAAGATGCCTACCATGCTCAACTGATCAAATAGGTCATCAATGTGAGGAAGAGTATATGTTCTAAATAGTTGCATGGTTTTGCATCCTTTAATAAATGCATAATTGCATGCCTGCATCCTTCTTCCTCACGAATAACACTGGTGCACCCCATGGGGAAACACTTGGTCAGATGAATCCTTGATCTAATAGTGTTTGTAATTATTCCTTGAGTTCCTTGAGCTCAAGAGGTGCCATCTTATAAGGAGCTCTAGAAATCATCGTTGTGCCTGACATCAGTTCAATGGGAAGGTCTACCTCTATGTCTAGCAGCAATCCATCAACCTCTTCGGCGAATACGTCAGTGAATTCTCTAACCACTGGAATCTCCTCAATGCTCGGCTCATCTCCCGAACCATTCTGCCCAACCAAAATTAACTCTGTCATTATCAACTCACTACCTTTGTCTGGTTGTCTCACTGCATTATGATAGAATATCCATCCTTGTTCTCTACCTCTTCCCTAACCCTAGAAGAAAAAGTGGCATCTTCCATGCTAGAAAGTCGTCGTCTTTCTTTGGCAATCTATCACAACTCCTTGCTTGGACACCCAGTTCATCCCAAATATCACATCATATTCTTGTGGCTTAAACAATATAAAATCAGATACAAGTTATCGTTGTTGAATCTCAATAGGGACATTACACACACACTCGCCTGTAGCTATCACACTACCGACGGGAATAGACACTAATAGTGAATGTCCTAACTCTTCTGTCTTACTTCCAATTCTACTTGTGTGAGTATACAAAATGAAAGAGTGTGTGCAGCCAAAATCAAATAAGAATCATGCAGGTACAATGCCTACTGAAAGCATACCTGTCACGATTGTTGTATCCTCTAGTGCCTCTGCTATAGTGGCTACATACAACCACATTGGCTGCTATTGTTCTAGTGTAGGAGATGCTACTGGTGATATGGTCTGATTTTGAGCTAGCGGTGTAAAACCCATGATTCGAGTCACGGTTTTATAGTCGTTAGCCGATCGGTTCAGCCGTCAGTTCGAGTTGAGTATATTTTGGAACACGTGTACTGAGCCGATGTCAGTCACGTGTATGAGGTATGAGGGGTCATGTGTACCCGAATATGTGATGATAATGTCATGAATCAGCAGAGAATGAGTTATCAGAATATATAAGAGTATATAGTCGATGATTTTATATTTCTTTATTTTGTGACCGTAGAAATAGTCTTAGGCTGTTTGCCGCGTTAGGATGTGTTATGGGTAGTTTTGGGTGGGTTATTAGTTATAGAATATGTCATTTTGATGTTGTGTGTTTTATTTTATTTTATGGGATTTTTCCCGATTTTTCTAGATTTTTTTAGGATTTATTACGCATTAGTTATTATTTTTGACTCGAGACGGAGTCGAGTCAAGTTTATTTACGAGATTGCCACCCAACGTGTTTTTCTTTCCCTGACACCTTTCCCCCCTTTTTCCCAAACTAACCCGCCGGCATTATGTGCCGCCGCCGTCGCCTAGCGCCGCCCGGCCGCCGCTCGTCGCCGCCCAGTACCGGTGCAAGGTCGTCGTGCCGCCCCGACCAACCCCGGCCACCGTCCGGCCGCCGCAACGCTGGATCGCCGCGGCTAGGGCTGAGCAGCGTTATGGTTGCTTTGTCTATCCCACCGCCGGTGACCGTCACCTTCGTCGTCCAGTGGTGGCCTCGTAGTCGTCGACCCCCCAGCGACCTTCCCCAACCAGATCGCCGCCATGGCCGGCCGGATTTAGCCGCCCAACGCCGCCGCCCCTATTTTTGGGATTTTCCGGCAAGCCGCCGCCTCCGTCGGCCGCGTTGACACCACAGACACGTCGGGCTCGCTGAGACGGTTCCGATGGTACCCTATACGGCCCCGATCCAACCAGTAGACGCCGCCGGCAAAGCTTGCCGAAAATCGTCAGAAGTTGCCGGAAAACCACTGAACCTGCCAGAAAACCGCCGGAACCCGCCAGAAAATAGAATTGGTGGAATTCGCTGGATCTTCCATGGAGTTCACCCGGTCGAACCCGATCGAGCTTCGGACGCCGTGGAGCGCCGAATTCGAGGTTCGAGAAGCACGCATGATGGAACCATAGCTGTCGTTGATTGCCGACGACGCGAGGTATAATTACCTCTTATCCTAATTTGATTAATTATAATTGATGATGGTTAGTACAGCATGTTAGGATTGAGTAGTAGTTATGATTAATGACTGATGATTATGAATGAAACAATGAGTTATAGGATGTCATTAAGAATGATGAAGACTAAGTGATCTAATGAGAGATCGAGTTTGCTCATGATAAGTGATTATGATGTAATTTAGAAAAGCACGATGAAATTGATATGAATAGGATGAATTAGAATTATTTATATTAATGATTATTGAGTTGTTGATTGATTATGATTGTGTTTTGACTATGATGATTAGGACTAGGCTGATTCATCATTTAGTTATCGGGCGTTAGAATTTAGCTCTGATGTGTATGTACGGAGTAGGAGCTCGCTGGCTAGGCGCGATGACACGCTTGGAGCTTCTACCAGGTCCGTTTAGGACTCGTCTCTATTTTTACGATCTATTCCATCGTAGGTTAGATTTCTTACTTGTAGGACGAGTTAAGTGGCGTTTTATTGGATCCCACTTATCTCAGGTCATTTAGCCAAATAGTTTTCCGAGATTAATAACCCTCAAGGATGAGATCCCTCGAGTATGTTTTCGAAAACAAGATATACCACAAGTTTCCTTCGGGCCTATTATATTAAATTCCCTACCCATGCCTATATATAGTTTTTGTGTTTTCAGTGAGAGATGGAAAGATGGAGGCGGCCATGGCTTCAGACAAGGCATGTGTTCGTCTTCCGTTTGATGTTGGGGAGGACCCACTTCATCCCGAGGGATCCTGCTAACTCCATGTTTGAGTTCCTCACACCCGGAGAACGTGGAGGTTTACGGTACTGTTTAGTACAGCGCATGTCCAGACTTGTGGTTCAAAGGGTACTGAAGGCGACTACCTGAGAGTACTCGGCCTTCGGCTCAAGGCCAGGAGTAATATGGAGGACGTAGAGGGCTAAGATCAACGAGAATGATATTTGATGCTAGACGCAAGAATGAGATTTGATGCAAGACACAATAGATGAGATGACTAAGAAAAGAGAATGAGATGGATAGGGGATGCTGCCGCTCAAGGGCGACAACTCCCGTTAGTGCCCCTGTGAGAGTTCTTGATGAAGTATATAATATTTTCCTTTAACAGGAGGGTTAGCTCTCATGTGCCAGTTTGATATTAGTTATTTTCCGGACCGGTAACACTCGTTACTGACGGTTTTCTTATATATATGTAGGTGATAAGCTTGATCGGAAGTGTCATCCTGAACGGAGGAGCAGTGAGGTCTCTTGCACACACACATGTTTACTGGTTGAATGTTTAATATTGTGTTTATGATTTATTTACATTGAAATTGACTTGGGAAAATATTAAGAGACGATGATAGGTTGATGATTGAATGAAATAACTTGATGATGTGACGTGAACTGTTAAAGGAATGCACAGGTGGGCTAAGACCCAAGTTTGAGACTACATACACAGTAGATTATATTTTGTGAGTGAAACTATTAATATGGATATATGTTGATGTGTGAATTGTTTCTCATGCCATCCAAGTAGTAGTATGTCAGGACTTTTGTGCATTCATCCATGCATATAGAAAAATCATTTCTTCATTTTGAGACGCCGAGAGTAGATCCGAGTCAGCTTAACCGAATCTAGTAGATTATCGAACGGTTCGGTCGCCAGTAGCATTTTCGGGTTGGTTCACGGGTAAGCCGAGTCGGGGTGTTACAAGTGGTGCCTGTTGTCTAGCTTGCCTTGCAGCCATGTACCCTCTTTGGTTTTGTCCCCTCTGTTGTTGTCTTGGTTGCTGTTGGTCTCCACCTCTCAGACCTTGACCTTGTCCCTATTGGTCTCTCTACTATAGTTGTTGTTGGGCAGCTGGGAATGCAAGTCTTTGTGGAGGTGCTGGGAGCGTTACCTGTTGAGTCTGGCCAATTGGACAAGTTGCGGCTCTATGCCCTGGTTGACCGCAACTATATCATACCCTAGTACCTACTCTAAACTCTACGGCTCTATGTCTTGGCTGACTGCATCTATAGCATGCATCTATGCCTACCCTACACTCACCTCCATGACAACGTCTATAGTTCTAGCAGAAAGTTGATTTGTTGTCCTGAACTTGGCCATCAATAGCCCTCATGGTAACTGGTGTATATGTTCGACGTCTCTATTGTGCTCCTTACTCTAGCTGATATCGATGTTGCTATTTATGGGCAACATCCCGGCGAGGTCTAGGAGTTATAACTCGCTCTACCAAACCTGCAGCTCTCACTTGAATTCCTCTTGGTTTTGCTACATCTATATCTGAACTTCAGCTAACCTGACAATTCCTACATCCCTCTCTTGTCGACTACTTCAACTAGGGTGACTGTCATGGCAACTGTCTCGATGACAACCCTCAATGTTTCGACTAACTGAAACTGGCACACCAGCCTCTTATGGTGGCACTATGGTCCTCAATTGACTACAAGCTATGTTACCGTGACCATAGTCAAGACTCTCCTGTCTCGACAATGGAAGGGATGGAGCCTTGATCTGCGTCCTCGAGTCTGGTTCACCATCTTGTTGGTACTCCCTACTCTAATCTGACCACCCTATCACACCACTGTTTGCTAAGAAAAATCTGCAAACCAAAAACATTAAGAAAGAAAAATACCAGTCGGTACGGCTCGGAGCAACTTTCGCACACATGTAACCTATAATGCATCTACCATCTTAATCAACCAAGAGTTAGCTCTGATACCACTCTTGCAGCACCCCTTTTTGGTTCACCCATGAACCCACCCGAAAATGTCACCAACAACAGAATCGTTTGCTAATCTACTTGATCCTATTAAGCCGACCAGGATCGTCCCTTGGCGTCTAAAGACGGAGATACAAAATGCAAAGCATAGATGAGATGCTAAGTTCTAACGTTGTCCTACATGCATGTCATCACATGCAAACAAGCACACGAAGAAAATAAACAAACAAAAAGGTCAAAAGATATATCTAATTTTGAAAACAAAACGGACAAAGTCTCCCCTAAAAGTTCAATAGGTGCCACCCTATCAACGATAACCAATATATATTTATATCAATAAAAATTAAAAACACAATCTAAACATGACATATTTTTCACATTCTAGCTATCCTCGCTCTATAACTCATTCTGTTCATTGCTCATTCCCACTTCCTCTTTTCATTTGCATGCATAGTATTTACAATAATTCATAGAATATCATTCAAATTCATCATCTACATAGTTCAATACATCACCAATCACAGTCAGCAGGTACATATGTGTGCGATTTTATTGTTACTCCTCCGCCGTTTTTGACAGTGTTCATTCCTCGTGATTCTCACCTACATATATATTAACAATCATCAATAACAAGTGTTACCGGTTCAGAAAATAACTAATATCAAACTAGCATAGAAGAGCTGACCCTCTTGTAGAATAAAAGCCTCATATACTTCCTCAATAATTCTCACAATGGCACTAATGGGAGTCGTTGCCCTTAGGTGGTAGCGTCCTTTTCCATATCATTTTCTTTCCATAACATTCTCTTTCCTTGGCCATTTCATTTATCTCTTGTGCAGCAAATTCATTCTTTTCTTTTCCGCTCTCTATATCCTCTATATTACTCCTGGCCGTGAGTACAAAGGCTGAGTACCCTCAGGCATGCACCTTCAATACCCTTTGAAGTCACAAGTGTAGACATACGTTACATAGTAGTACCCGTAAACCTCCACACTTCTCCGGGTTTCAGGAACTCAAAGGTAGAGTTGTCAGGATCCCGCAGGAATGGAGTGGATGCTCACCAGTTCTAAACCCGCTAACGACTGGCACGTGCCCGCTCGCGTAGTACGGTGGTCGAATTTCCCTCATTCCATCTCTCACTAAAAATGCAAAAACTACATTACATAGGCTTGTGTAGGGAATTTAATAAAATAGGCCTGAAGGCATCGTGAGCTAGATCTGAGTTCCGAAAACATATTCGATGGATCTCATCCTCGAGGGTTATTAATTCAAAAATACGAACGGCTAAATAGCCCATGTGGAGTGTGATACAATAAATCCACCACTTGACATGTCATCTTTCATGTTCTAAACAAACACAATAGAATGATACAATAAATAGAGAATGAGTCCTAAACGGACCTGACAGAAGCTCCGAGCGTGTCCTCGTGCCTAGGCGGTGAGCTCTTACTCTGTCCCTACACATCAAATCTAGAAGCTAACGCCTGCTGACTGAATAATGCATCAAACTTATCATGATCAACACACTCACAATACAAACAACATCCATCAACAACCAAACAATCATCAGTGTAGAAATAACTCTAACTCATCCTATTCATACCACTTTTATTATATTTTTCTAAGTTATGTTGTGCTCAGTTAGTATGCTCAGATTTACTTTACTTAATTAGATCACTAATATCCATTCACTATCAAGAAATTCATGCAAATCATCACTTCATTCACAATCAGGCATTCATCATATCAAACAATCAATCCTAGCATATTGTGCAAACAAATATCAATTTAAAATAATTAAATCGAAGGTAATTATACCTTGCTTTGTCGACAATCAGCGATGGCTAGGGTTTCGTAACTCATCTCGGAGCTCGAGTTCGGCGCTCATCGGCATCTGAAGTTCAATTAGCTTAAACCGGACGAAGTTAGCGGAACATCCGGTGAATTCCAGTGAATCCACTTTTTCTGCTCATTCTGATGATTTTTCGGCGACCAACGGGATGGCAGTGGTATGGGGTACCGTTGGAACCCGGCTCGATGAGCTCGACCTAATGGTGGTGATGGTGAGGACGATAGCAGCGGCTATGACCACTGACAGCGGTGACGAGTTTGACCAGGACGACCGGTCACTCCGATAAAACCCACGGCTGGCCTCAGCGGCGGTGCTAGGGAGGGAGGAAATGTTTGGGAGGTCAAGGGAGTGGTCGTCAGCGTCATGGCAATGGCCGGGGTTGGTCGAGGTGGCCTGGCCATGCGGGGCGGGGTCAATCGGTAGCGATGCAGCGTCGGTGATGAACACAGAGGCAGCGAGGGTTTGGAGGTGAGGAAAGTGTCGGGAGGGAGAAGAAATACTTCGATGGAAAATTCGTAAATAAGTATTAACTCAGCTCCTACTCGAGTCAAAATAATAGCTAGCTAGCAATAATTCCCAAAAAAATATAGTAAAATAGGAAAAAAAATCTCATAAAATATATTACACACCATAACACCACAATGACATGTTCTATAACTAATAGCCTACCCAAACTACCTTATAACGCGTCCTAAAGCATTATTTGGCCTAAAACTATTTCTATGATCAAAGACATTAAAGACATATTGCATACTTTCATATATTCTGATAACTCATTTCTCACCATCTTTTCGATGTTATCATCATATATTCAGGTACACTTGATCCTCATCGCTCATAACTTAGAGTTGGCCTCAGCTTAGCGCACGATTTGTGAAATTAACTTGACTCAAACCAACAGTTGAGCCTACTAGTCACTAATGTAAAACTCTGACTCGAATCACTAGTTTTATAGAAATATTTTTCTATAATGGCCAATATGGTTCCCCACAACCATTTATTTCGTAGATAGATAAATGTGAAATTTTAGATACAATGTTGATGTAATTATATTAAGGCCTCAGGTGAGTTACTATTGAATAGTGATTTGATGAAGATATGTATAGTGTTGATCATAGGCATATGCTCTTTATGAGTAATACTCTTTTTAAGTATAAAATTCACCATAGCATTGATTCATACCGTATGTGCACTTTCAACTAAAGGATAGTGAGAGAATGATCCCTTCTTCCCCATTGTGTGAGATCTTCGAAAGAGAATTTGTTTCCTTATACTTTTAACTATATTTGAGATAATAAAATTATATAACTTTTTTTAAGTTACTAATTTTAACTATGAGTGATTTAGTGACAGGGGTTTGTCCGGAAAAGTAATTATTTTACTCATAGAAAGGAATATGAGTGTGAAAGGAAGACTATTTGTCCATATCTATATATTGACAATTATTGCGCCAATGATGAGCTGCATAATGTGGATATTGAGAATGAAGTAATTTTATATATGAGGTTTATTAAAACTTCACTAATAGTGTAAGGGACAACGAGTACAAGAAAGATCCTATGTTATCTCTAACATGTGCATACTGATAGCTCTATTGTATCAGTTTTCTCACAGGTTGCATGGCCTATTTTTTATATGATCAAACTTATAAATCACCGTCATGTAGTTCATTTCAAGTGGGAGAATTTGAGATGTGCCCATGTGTTGGTGACGCGCCACTCCCCATGTTGTGCAAGTGTGAGATGTTGGACTTATTTATTACACCCAATAATTGGGGAATCAATTAGGACTTTCCTACTTAAGGAAATTGACCTAATTAAACCCTATTATTATTTATTTATACCTCCTATGTGTGGTAGGAGTATATATTAGGGGATATATATTCTTGTAGGAGCCTTATTGTGTTTAACTATAAATAAGACCCCCTAATAAAAAGACATGTCAATGCAATTCTCTGAAGAGGACATTAGTGGTGATTAGGGTTGCCGATGCTTAGCTTTGGGGATCTAGGTTGTGGATCCTATTTTTCTCCAATCTTGTGAGTAAAATCAACCTATTGGAATATCCTCGATCTTATTATACTGTAAGGTACGTATTCTTATCTCTGATTTATTAAAATCTCTTGTAAAAAATTGATAATTCTAATAGAAAGAGTACTTGCTAAATAAAGAGAATTTGGAAGAGCTTGAAGATTGACAGCTAGTCTTCAAAGAGGATTTAATTTCTTCTAACTTTTCAATAACAAAGACAATGGCTTTTTTGTTTTGGATTCTTTCACACTTTACTTTGATATTTGAATTGCATATTTTATAAACTTTTTCGATTAATTTTTAATAGTCAATTAATGAAACACGTATAAAATGTTTATTTTCAAAAATAAAAAAATTTAAGCAACTCTGAAAGACAAATGGAGAGTATTTGTTTGGAGATATAGTTTGTGGGAATATTAGAATTTGTATCGCAACATTGTTTAACATAGTGCTTTGGGGTTGCCTGTATTAGTGATAACCATTCTTCCTGGATTAGGCTACAATCCAGGGTTTTGCACTAAACTTAAGAAAAAAATCACCATTGTCTTATATTATCTTTTATTACTTTTCTGCTTTCATAGCAACGATACATGAGAAACTAAACAATCATTATAAAATGATAATTAGAGTAATCCAGCCCTCTTATCGTGGTAAATCTCATCTTACATGGATGTTTTGAAGAAATTTATTAGAGATTATTATTAATTAATCTACTCGTTGGCTAAAAATTATAACCATTCAATGAATGGTCATTAGCCAAAAAGATGTTATTATTCATTTCGTAACGACTACCTCTTCACTTTCTATAAATATATGCCCAATGGTTTAAAAAAAAACCATTTAGGATTTGTACATAGTCACAAGGACTTGACATCTCCAACAATTTTGTGGTTATCCTATGCATAAAAGTGAATTCTAATATGTGATCTCATTTAGAACGGAGGATATTTAATTGTTGTATTACAAAGGCGAACAATTTTACATTATGTAAAATTCATTTTTGGATTATATTAACTATGATTTAATCTTCATAATTAAAAGAGGAAATTTTCTTGATTGAAACAAGATATTGTCACTTGTCTTCTTTAATTGTTTAATATACCATATAAAGAAGATATATGGGAAAAGATTTGCCCATGGCTCTAGATTATGAGACTGGTATATTACTTAAAAAACAATTTATTGAATGCATTTTAGACTATAATTATTCTATAATGATGTCTTCAGTACTTTAATTTGCATAGTTCTTTTTAGGTTGTAATCTCTCTTTTATTTTTTAATCAATCAATTCTCTGTTGTAATTTAGCCAACATATCAATTCATTCTCATTAATTATTTGATTCAAAATTTTTACTTGAATTTCGAGCTGATACCTGGCTTATGTCAACTTGGCAAGTTGTTGCAAATTGACTTCTATATTAGAGATATATTTTAATTTTACATATTAATTTTTATTGATTAATAAGATCGATTATAATGATTTAATATCTTACAGATAAACTCTAGACTGATTTTAAAAAATAGATTATAATAAACAGCACAACAAATTGACGTATTTGTGGTGATAATTTCACGAAAAAAACTATTGGCGACGAATATGATGACGCCACAGCTTATCACAAATAACGTCATGGTAATAGTTTAGACAATATTGATGTGATATTTTAGAAATAAAGTCTGATTATAAGGATAGATTCTAATTAATTAAAAGATGTGTTAATAAGTATTTTGTTAAATTTCGTTTAATTTTATTACATTTTGACTGGACAAATTTCTTAACCCAACTTTTAATTCCTCTTGTATTAATTATAAATATTAACAATAAGTGTATATACGATAAACCATTCGGCTAGTTGCTCTTGCATTACTAATACTTAATATAACAAACACACTACAACGAAATTAGTGAACAATGGGATAATAACTCTTCTATACTGCATAAAGAGGTCACCACAGGCAAGGCAGCAAACCTTCGTCTTTGATATCAACTTCGAACTGGGTGCTCATTGGCCTCGTCAAGTCTGAGTATTGCTTTTGCTTAATTTTGGCTTGTTTGAATTTGAGTAAGAATCAAGCTAGTAAGTACTTGAATCTATTCGAATTTGAATCGAGTTCGAACTAGATTGATTAATTCATATTTATTGATATTTTTTGTATAATTTATATTAAATTTTAATTTATAATTATAATATCTCAACTTTGACATAATTATGCATAAAAGATAATTTAATCATGCATAATTTATTTAAATTTTTTATTGTATAATAATATTTTAATTTGTTTTTCAAAACTTGATACCCAACTCGTTTGCTGGTTTATTTCGAGTTTTATCAAAGTCGAGTTTGTCTCGAGCTTAAGTAAAACTTGAGGCTCAAGTAAACAAAAAAGTTAATTGTTTGCTTAGCAAAAAGAAATGATTTGTTGAAGTTAAATGATTTGGGAGGGTAGGGGTGGGTGTCGGTCGGTTATAAGTCGAACGTGGTATTGCCATGTCCATCTAATTAATTTTGGATAAAAACTCAGTCGTTTATCATCAAAAACAAAATTCTCTGGACGAGTGAGTTAAAGGTCTAACACAATCAAAATTTGGTCAAATTTAAAATTTTATTTTAATTCTATGTTTTTATATTATCTAATCATTCCTCCCTTTATAAAATATATATTTTTCCACAAAAAAATAATACCTCATTTATATGAATCACTATCATTTTTTTATTATTTCTTAGGTCAATTAAATAAAAATTAAATTTACTATTTTTATAATATATTAGAATAAAAAATATTATCTTATTTTGAAAATTTCAATACTGAAAGTAAATATGCCTTAGATTTTATAATTTTTTATGGTAATCTAGTTATAAACTTAAAAAAATTATTAATGTCATTAGCTTATTATTTTATCTCTCACTAAGTCGATCATTCAGTCGAAGGAGAAATTTATATATTTAATTTATTTTATTCAGTCACAATTGTCAATAATACAAATTCACAATAATAGAGCCTGTTCAAGTTAAGGCTAACTTGTAGCCTCAATAACAATTAGTAAAAGTTAAATTCAATATTTTGCACTTTATAATGGAGTTAAATCTATCCATTGTGCCAAATTAAACCTCATAAACTAGCAATCTAAATTGCCCCATGATCGATCATTTTTTTTAACCACTTGTAAACTATAGAACCAAATCTTGCTCTATATTTTTTTACATAGATAGTAATAATATATATATATATATATATATACACACATGTGTCTGTAAGTATGCTTCCATTAAGAACATAAAAGAAGGAGATGGTGACACAGAGTGATTGTCTTTGAAAGCGAAGGTAACTTTGAGTGGGGAAATGAAATATGGGCTATACGGCAGAAAAGTGCATGTGATGTTGACTGAAATCACATGCCTAGCACATCCCATTCAAGCTTTTATACCCTAGTGGGCCCATCTACCTATTTATTGTTGTCAGCAATAATGCAAGTAAGTTGTTGGCGGAGGGTTCTTTGCTTCGAACACAAGCATCCACGTTGATTGGTTGGCTTTATCTAACACAAAATTCGGCGGCCTCTTAAATAAATTTGGTTGAGTTTATGTCAATTCGGGCCACGAGAATAAGAAAAATGTTAACAGTTGTCAACCCGCAGCACCGGGAGTAAGGGCCGGTTCGGCATTTGGCTATTAATAGCCATGAGGTTAGGATTGAATTGAAGAGCTCTGACAGCGAAAGAATAACAGGAGGAAGAGTGTGCTCATTAATGACCGAAAGAAACCCTCTCGAGACTTGCATTGGAAAAAATAGAAAATAAAATAACCACACGAGACTTTTTGATCAAATATTTAATATATTGTTGCTCGTTTAATGGGCTGTCATGCTGCTGCGGGTACCAATAAACTGTATTGAAATCGACGCTCGCAAGTTGCAGCTACCGATACGAGTTTAGAGATGCGGAAATAATCGTAAGCGCGAAACTTTTCTTAAGCCTTTCGTATCTATGTAATGTTTTGGAAAAAATTTTGGAAATGCAGACAACCTTGGAGCCGCCCTTAGGCCTGACTGGATACGAGATTATCAACAGTTAAGTTTAAGGGCATCTCCACGGTGTCTGCAACATGCGTTTCTAAATAATTTTCAATATTTTGGGGAACTCTTTTGTTATTTGGTTTAACAAAAATAATTCTTCTAATCTTATAAATTTTTCTAGAATGCCTTTTACTTAAATACATTCAAAAACATTTTAAATTCCTTGTTATTCTACCGAATAATAATCTAAGGTTTTGACTTTGAAGAGAAAATAGCGAGGCCAATGCTTTTATTTCGACACGTTGAATCTAATCATTAAATCATTATTTAACCTATTTCATTTGTAAACTCCGTCTACTTTTATTCATGGCAAAAGAGAAACAAATTTTTTAGTCTACTCTGTTTAATTGCTTTCCCAATCAAATTTTATAGATGCCTTTTAATTAATATTTTGATTAACTCTCCAATTCAAGTAACAAAAAAAATATTAAAACATCTTAATTTTCTTTAATTTAAATAAATCAATATTCTAAAATAATTTTATTTCAATAATAAAAAATATCAATATATATTAATTTTATATTTATTTATTATTAAATAATAAAATAATATAAATAACTTTAAGCAGACTAAGGAACTCGCTCCCTAGTTAATGTCAATTTAATAAAATTGATTGGGTCTTTATAGATTGTAAGGGGCCAGCATTTAAATAATAAAAAAACAACACTAATTTGTAAAATAAGAAAAGAAAAACATTGAATATAATTATAATGCTTCAAATACACATTTTTGAACCAATATTAAAAACCACACCACCTAATACAACAACCAAATTATTTTATATATTTACTCCAGATGATAAATTACAGTACAAATTTCTTTCTAACTTAAATATACTCTTAAATATAAGATTATATCATAATTAATAAATCTTTGGTAAACCCTTATCTATTTATATCCTAATTTTATAATATTTTAAAATATATAATGAAATATTATAGAAGAAGCAAGAAGCAAGATCTAATTTATTGGAGAGGGTAGGTCACAATAGTTTTAACCGATCACTGCAAGTTTATAATCCCTGCAATCCATTGCCGTTTCCTCATAAAATCCCCTGGAAAAAAAAAAAGTTGTAATCATTGGTAAGAAACGTATCTTCAACCTTCATCAACTGGTTGAATATTGAAATCTGGAACCTAGATGAAGCCCAAATTGCATACCTGGCTTGATCATACACAGAGGTATCTCCCCTTCTTTCCCAAGTTTCTATCAGCAACTTCAACTTCAATATGAAGCTTTTTATCTCCCTTGTGATCTCTTTGCTTTTATAGAGCACACGAGCCGGCGCCCATTAAATGTTGTCCCCAACATAGTCATGCGATTGAGAGACTTTATCGTCTTGCTTTTGCTTGTTTCTAGGAATGTATTCATACTTCTGTAAATCTATACTCTTTTTTGTGGAAGAGAAAATATTTTAAATATTGAATCGCGTCTGACGGTCCAATCGAGGATGCCACATGCCATTTGAAAAATACTTTAATTTAAGTATTTATATGATTTTATTCGTCCTCAATTTTTTAATTTGATTTTTTCCAATGTTTATTAAAAACAACAATCACTGAATGAACATTTAATTAAATATCAATCAAAAAATATTTTAAATTTTTAATGAAATGTCTTATTTATAAATTTAAAATCCGATTAAACCTATTTCAACAGATTGAACCAAAAGGTCCAAATTTACTGCATACTGATTATAAATCCAGTATCATGACCAATACAATATTTAAGACTTTGGTTTCCCTTGTATGATGGTTTCCCATTTCCCACTTAGAATTGAACTTATCGAATGGAAAAAATGAATTGATTGTTGTCGTGATTCAGAAGAAAGGTAGCAAAAGAAATAAAATAAAGGAAGAGAAAGCTAGTCTTTGATACAGAATCAAATCGACCACAAAATTTGTTTTGGGTTTAGAATAAGATGCAAGATGCTTTCTTCCGTTGGCAACTCTTTGATTCTTTCTTTCTTTTGAATCAGCACACTGGCTCACCACTTTAGAATAGTCCTATTGAAAATAATCATGTTCAAATTTTCAGCATAATCAACTCAAGAAGATGACCAACTATTCTTGGACAACGTCTACATAAAGACGTCAAAGTCCGGGAGGTCATGGAAATCACCAAGCTTTCGGGTGCATGAGTAAATCCATTTTACTGCATGGAACTCATTTTTCGTTGGCCAGTTAAAAACACATTTCTAATTACTGTTTTTTGTTCAAATCAGAGACTGATGCCGTCTCCACTAATAATCTTCCATGAAGAAGATAATAGACCCAAATCAAAAGGACCCAAAGAATCAATCTGCAACAATAGAACATTGTCAGAACAAGTCATGGAAGCAGGAAAAATAGCTTAAAAAAAATACCAGTACCCATGAAAAATCTGAAAGTTTTGCAGCGTTTTGAAGGTTATCAAAAACAATCGCCTTAGGTTCAGATTCAATTGGATGCTTCTGGACTGTCCCAACCTGATAACAAAAAAAAGCGAACAAAAAACAAGCTATATCAAGGAAAATTCACAAATAATGAAAGCGATGAATAAAAAAAAACCTAAATGAATTGGTCCAGAAAAAGAGATTGAAATTGGTGTAGCTTTCTCCCCAATCATTTCTGTAAATATATTAGGAGATGGCCGTGGTGCAAAGTTTCTCAAATTGTCAATTTTTTTAACAGGAAAAGCATGGCAAGTATCTTCAGCATCCAACACCATCTGAGACACATAACTTGTAGCACCTGCATTCTCATACCGCAAGATATGAGCAGCAATGGCTGCATCAAATGAATCACAAGTCAACATCTGTTGTGGACATAGACCGCCTTTCGAAGTTTCAAGATTGCAGTTATTGGCATCCACAGTTTCGCCAATAAGTTGCCCCATGATAATATTTGTCAGACAATCTGCCCAGGCACCAAACGATTATGTCAAAACATTGCCAATTTTTGAACCAACCTGGCAAAAGGGATAAATATGAACAGTAAAGAAAAATAAAAAGCCTTTGAAGTCACAAAAATAATGGACACCAATGAGATGCCACCATCAATCATCAGACGAGTCTAGACAGTGAATCATATATATAGTTTGCCCAAAGTAACAAACTATATCAATACTGGACTTCTGAAATAAAAAATCAATCTTTCCTTTTCAAGGACCTAATATTATCAAAAAATACTATTCTCAGTTGCATGCTACAAAAATGCGACCATACAAACAAAAGTCAGTATGCTAAAGTAACACCCCAGTTTCAGCTGATATATTAGTGGATGTAACAGTAGATATGGTTTTGTTCTCTGTAAAGGTGTCCTTGACATTTTCAAGGGCTTCCATGTAATTGTTCTGTTCACGAGATTCTCTTAACCGTGGATTGTACTCCAGAGATGCACCAACCATCCGAGATTTAGAATTTTCATTTGGTAGCCAACAGTACCTGAAATATGAACTAGAGAGAAGTTAACCATAATCTCATCTTACATAACTGATAATAATTGTAAGACTAAACTTTGCCAAGTGTAATGTATATCACCTCAGTTCCAAACAGAAAAAAATAACCAAACAATATAAATAATATCTTTATCAAAAATGAAAACTGGAACCAAACAGAATAAATGATTGGACTTGGATCATGGAAAGCATAATTAAGCATTAAAGCTCCTACCAAAGTTGTAAGTGTTAGTATCCAACATTTTATAAGGGAGATATTATCTCTCCACTTTATTAATTAGACTATGTACATGCTGTCTCTGATGAGGTTGTTCGCATGGCCTGATAACTTTGTTTTATTATTTTAACCACCTTTTACATTTTTTCACATTTTTCTTTGAGACGCCATGTTCAAGGCCCTGCATGCTTTCCAATGACAAACATTTTATATAGCATTTTTCTCTGTTTAGAAATTACACAAAGCAACAAAATCAAGGCAAGCTAATTAAAAAAAAACAAGAATAGTAGTATTAGCAAAGAACAGAGACAGGAAGTCAAGGAAAAAAGGTAAGAGCATTGTGAATCAATTAACCTTGCACTTACAATATTGTGCCATGTTTTAAATTAAAGAAATCAATCAGCTTACTTAAAACAGCTATTTAAAAAAAATTGCATTCATGGGGGGATCATGGTCAAACTTTCCAGTGTTGAACATCGGTATCATGTTGAACAATGAGGGAGCCAATGACAAAACAAGTAATAACATATTATGTAGAATAAAGAAAACTATTCTAGTTGAAAGATAATAGCCCAACACAACATGTATTACATAAGTATCATCCGTATACTATAATATAAATGATAAAATATGAAGTGTAGTAAGCAAAAATATATAACAGTGCGAAACATATAATATACTAAGGTTGGAGTTATAATATAATATAAATAATAAGAAATTTTCGATAACAGTGTGAAATATATAACATACTAAGGTTGAAGTTATAATATAAATAATAATAAAAAGTAGATAACAGTGTGAAATATATAATATATTAAGCTTGGAGATATAATGTAAATGATAAAATATGAATTGAGATAAAAAAAAAGTAGGTAACAGTGTGAAATATAATACATTAAAGCCGGATAGGTTCCAACAAATTTTTGAAATTATCCCAATTGTGTTGATTTTTTAAAACAATCTATAATTGCTCAATATGAATTCATCCTTTCAACTTTTTTTGAAACCCCACGTTGGGTTCCTAATTTCAATAAGATGTCATCGACATATTGCCAACATTTCTCAAATAAAGATAATATAGATATCATCCTTTGATATCGTGTAGGCAACTCAAAGATATAGATATGTTGGAGACATATTGAAGTTATATTGAGATATTGGAAACATTTAGTGTTGACTATCTGCAAACCATACATTAACTGAATAAACATCATTTTGAATCGTTACATCATTTGCTCCTCAACTCAACTAGTTTGAATCAAAGTCCATATTAACAATTGATTGAGTCTCATTAAAACAACAATTCTTTAAATTTCTTTGATCAATGGCTAGGACCACACTGAAATTTATTTTAATGCTTAATAATCAATTTAGGATTTTAGATATGCACGAAACAGAAGTTTATTGGAGAGCCAGTGTAAATGCACCTACTAACCTTAGCGAAATACATCCGAGCTTCCAACCACTGCACATACATCTGCTGCAGCGGATTCTGTGTCTTCCAATGACCATCTCCTGTACGTGGTCAAAGCTTCAGCCTGAACATCATATGGAAATAAAATAAAATCCCCTGACGCTACGTTTGAATTGCTCCATTTTGTATTGAGCTGATTATGACCATCCTAAATACAAGTAAGATAGAATCATATGAATGCAAATCATTTCGCTCTCATATACCATATACACCATGACATAAATATACCTTCTCCAGCCCTTTTCTTATGTTTTCATCTATTGGATACAACTGCAATTTGAGCTTCTCTGATGACTTTACAAATTTAAACCCAGGAATTCTTGTTTTCTGAATTCTTCTCTCTGGAGATACAGGCTACAGGGGATTTAAGAAATTTTCAGCTTCACCAACTAAATGTATACCACTTCTCACTGCAATTCGAAGATGAAAATAATAATAATAATAATAATAATAATAATAATAATGATAATGATATAAGCATAATAACAAATAATTGAACCACACCATATATATCAAAAGATTCACTTTAAATGAAATTGCAATAATCCTCTAACAAGGGTACTTGTGTAAGCCATATGAAGATATGTATGAAACATGAAATTTGACACCCTTAATGCATAGGGATAAAAAGGGGGGGGAAAAAGAACAATACCATTTGTCTCGCTTTTTTGTTGGCTGGCCGATTTGGTAACCTTATTTCCTCTTTGCCGATCAATCTTCCGAGTGTCCAACTCCAATGTAGGGCAAGAATTCTCTTTGCCACTTCTGGGGATGTCCGTTTACAAGAAGACCCCCTTCCAGAACCCATCCTCAAAAGCTACACCCACCTCAATTCAATATCTCTTCATCTTCAAAAAGCCCTAATTTGACAAAATAAAGGACATTTAATCTTTAAACAAGCCCCCAAAAAACAAAAGCAATCATCAACAAACAGAACTCATCCAAAACTATAAGAATCAACTCAAAACCAGTAAATACTGAATCAGAACTTGTACAAATTCTAGGGCATATAATACTAGACCAAAAGAGCAGGGAAAAAAAAAGAAGAAGAAAGATCAGGCATGAAGCTCGGAGATGGGGAGAGTGAAGACCAGCAAAATTGGGCATGGGGATGTGGCGCAAGCGATGGAAATTCGAAGATGGGTTGAGATCGGAGGAATAGGTTTGGGCTGGTGTGGTTGGGCGGGAAGTTTTGGGAAGGAGGAGGTACGGAGACACCCAAACATGCCAGCCTTCCATGTGGCAAATCCAAGACCTACTTAGATTTAGATAGTGGCTTCTAAAATAAAATCAAAACTTATATTGAAATAATAAAAAAATTGGGTACGTAAGTTAAAGAAAAATAAAATAAAATCAGTTTGCATATTATAGTTTTAAATATTGTACCCATTACTTTTACCGAATTGAATTTATAGCCGATACAAAGAATATTTGATTGGAATGGATTAAATTGGGTTCAATTATATTTTAAAATCATAAATAATTATATTATTAAATATTAAATATGTACTTTAACTTTGATTTTTTATCACATGTAAGTTAAATATCGTAATCTTAAATAAAATATTGAATTTTGTAAAACTTTTAAACTAAAAAGCCATATTTTTATTCTATTTCAACCTTTTTTAGATTGTAGTTGATTTTGGCGCCACGATAATTATAATGACTCCTTAATATTTACTTAATTTAATTATTATTATTATTATTATAAAAAACCTTAAAATATAATTATACCCAAATTTGGTAAAAAAATTAGTAACTATTAGCATAACTAAAATTATATTACTCAAATAAAGTTTGTTACTTAATTATACAATTTAATTTAAGATTTTTACATAATTTAGAATTCTTATTATTTATTTATTATTATTTACTATCTAGAAATGCTCAGAATATAATCCTATCTAAATTAAAAATATTTAAAAATAATATATATTATTTAATTATTAAAAATTTACTCCAATTAATTTATTTTCCTTATTAATACTACTCAGTTAAGATTATTACATATTTTAAACATAAAATTAGGATTGCTTTTGATATTTGTATACAACTGTTGCCTTCTAATATTTTTAAAATTTTTCAGTGTGCGGATCTCGTACTAGTTAAATTTTTAATTGCAATTAATTAAAGATGTACACAATGCATGGACTATATTTAAAATTTCTTTTCATAAGATTATTTTTTACAAAAAAAATTAAAGAGATAATATTTTATTGTTTATTATTCAAACTAACTAGACATTATTAATGCAATATTTTTTAAAATTTGGGTATAATTATACTTGAAAAGTTCTTTTGCAACATAAAAAAAATCAATTAACCACTAGTGTGTGTGTGTGTATATATATATA
>JAVDBV010086497.1:0-26693 GCA_032619315.1 Piper longum | reverse complement strand
TCCCGAGGGATCCTGCTAACTCCGTGTTTGAGTTCCTCACACCCAGAGAACGTGGAGGTTTACGGGTACTGTTTAATACAGCGCATGTCATGACTTGTGGTTCAAAGGGTACTGAAGGCGACTGCCTGAAAGTACTCGGCCTTCGGCTTAAGGCCAGGAGTAATATGGAGGACGTAGAGGGCTGAGATGAATATGAATGAGAATGAGATTTGATGCAAGACGCAATAGATGAGATGGCCAAGGAAAGTGAAAGAGATGGATAGGGGACGCTGCCGCTTGAGGGCGACGACTCCCGTTAGTGCCTTTATGAGAGTTCTTGATGAAGTATATAATGTTTTCCTTTAACAGGAGCGTTAGCTCTCCTGTGCCAGTTTGATATTAGTTATTTTCCGGACCGGTAACGCTCGTTACTGAAGGTTTTGTACTATATATAGGTGACGACTATGAGATGGAAGTGTCAGCCTGAACGGAGGAGCAATGAGGTCTTTCGCACACATACATGTATTTGGTGACTGAATGTTTAATATTCTGTTTATACTTTTATTATATTTGAACTGGTGTGAGGTAGTGAAAAGTATGATAATATGATTGAATACTAAGATATAATACCATGATGTGAATAATGAATAGAGGGCATAGGTGGTCTTCATTTTAAGACGGTGAGAGTAGATCCGGGTCGGCTTAACCGAATCTAGTAGATTATCAAATAGTTCGGTCGCCGATAACATTTCTAGGTTAGTTCAAGGGTGAGCTGAATCGGGGTGTTACACCATAAATCTCTTACAAGTTATTTTTAAAGGCCCATTAGGCTTAACAGATGGGTGGTTACCATTATTTGTCGTTCATTGTAGATATTATTAAAAATATGCCCAGTATAAAAATTATCAAAACATGACTTAATGATGACATGATCCTTTCATTTGGGAACCTTAATTAGTGTTTCTAATAAAAATGAATAAAATTTGTTATATTGAATTGGTAGCAATGATAAATCACAATAGGTATAGCTGGGCTAGTAGAATCACTCGCCTAAAACATTACGATAGGTATAGCTGGGCTAGTAGAATCATTCGCCTATAACATTACGGTTGTCTGGTAGAAGCGTTGATGCATGATTAGATCTCGTTCCAGGCAGGGCCCCTGTAAACAAATCTACTGTGAGGATCGAAATGTTTTTGGGTAAATTCTTAATATCTATTAGATCACTAGATATCTCGATTGAATAGTTCAATCGAAAAAATAATTCGCTTGCCATTTTGTTGCTAGATATATATATATATGTCAAATGGGTAAATCTTTTGTATTCACTTTCTCCGTGTTGTTGCCTGCTTGTGGGCTTCAGCCCTCTTCTTTTCCCACCAAAAAAAAAAGTCCGGTTTTATTTGTTAATTTGAATGTTGTGGGCGGATAGGTGGGATAGAGGAACCAACAAATAAATTTGATAAATATGCTTTCTCCGCAAGACCGTTTGGTCTAGTGGTATGATTCTCGTTTTGGCTGTCTAAGGGTTGTAAGATCGATTCACGCAACGCCCAGGTTAAAACTTGTGAAGGTTGCAAGGGTATTCTTCCACTTAATCATCAAATAATCCGTAAGTATGGATCATAATCTAATCTTGATTGCCTTGTCTGGCCATCCGATGCGAAATGAATTTTAGTTCTGGATCCGCTATTACACCAGTATTTATCTAATTATAAGTTGATCTGCAGGTCTCTTTCCAGTTTAAATGTGCAAGAGAATTGAATTGCCTTCCCGTGAAAATTTCTTAGACATGGTGGAAAGTGCATGGTTATAAGTTGTTTTAACATAACGGACTGGTCTGCATGTAGATAACAAGAGACATTGTGTCTCAATTGCAATGCAAGTTTCACTAGAGTTAAATTAAAAGTCACATATTCATGTCACTTCTTCCCATCAATTACCATATTTTTAATCGCCATGGTTCGGTCGATTAGAAACCATGAATTTGATTTTATTTGAGCAAGGAAGCTTAGTAATGACCTTAAATTTCTCCTTTCATGTGTATATAAGTCTCATCATCTAAGCAAATCACGTCAAGTAAGAATATTGACGAGTTAATTTGGTTCACAAGCTATGTAGGTAATTGGGTAGTTGTTAATGACAATTGTCAATGAGAAGTTGGTGTGTTTCCCCTTTGATGTCTTCTACATAGCTAAAAATGACAACAGCTCGTGGGCAGTAGCTTTCTGATGGCATGAAAGTCTTCAACAAGAATTGAATCTCATCATCAACTGATGAAAACTATCAGAAGCAACCGTATAAGTTCATTACTATTGACAGTGAACCCATTAAGCTCTATTCATAGTCTGTGGAATCTTGTTCTACCAACTGAACTACCACCACTAATTTCGTGCATGCTCAATATTGGAGAATATCAATTAATCATGTTTTCTCTTAGTACAATACATAATAGATCGTTGTGATTTGTGAAGAAATGTAAGCAAGTAAATGGTTCAATGCAGACATGGTTAAGAGAAAAGCAACATAATTAGCTGGAAACATGACAAACGCCTTAAGCCAAAGTATAGAGTTTACTGCTCGCCCTTTAACTATAGCAATGTAAGGAACTTTTCGGGTACAAAAGAGTTTGCGTGAACAGTGAAGTACTACAATACTGTACAAACATTGTTTCCTGGTTGTCGGCATTACCTTTTTGATGATCGATAGTACTGCTTGGCTTGCATCCATATACAGAGTACAAGAAGGTTATTTGATTTGTGTCGGTATGAAAATGTTTGAGACGATTCACTTAGCATTCACTCCTCCTATAATGGCCGATTTTGTATTCTTCTAGAAGGCGTCAGGTGAAAGGCATGAAGATGTGGGTTCTTCATTGCGTGCGTAATCATCACATTACATATCGCTAAATCTTGATTACCTTTTTTTTTAAATGAATTGTTTTTTGGCACTAAGTACTACTCCCTAATCCCACCAAGACCAAATTTTATAGGAAGAATTCTGGAGACACCAATTTAATTGTGAAAATTATTTTTTTAATTAAGCGCGAATTGTTGATTACATTGTGAACACGATTCTAACAATGAAGACTTATATGATAAGGATTAATGAAATGAGAAGGATATAAGAATCAGGGATGCAGGTATTGTAAATAAATGGTTATGTTTTAAGTGTTTATGTTTGCCTAATTCAAATTTTACATCATGACAACATTCAAAAGTGCGGTGTTTTGCAAAATTATTCGTCATAATCTAATTATGACTATTCTGCTGTGATTGTAACTTAATTTTGCTTTCACATCAAATGTTAAATTAAAGGTGCGTATTAAGAAAAAATATATATATTATCTTCAAGTAAAATGAAAATATTAGCTTCAAGTATGTTAATGATGAAGGATGTGCCTGTTTCAAGCTTATAAACATATATAATTAATTAATCAGCTATCTAGAGAGGCTTTTTTTTAAAAAAAAAAAATACAACTGGTAATATAATTGATAGAGTATTTCATTGGACTATAATTTTTTTTAAAAAAATGAGTATCCGACCATTTTAAAATTGCCGAGAAATAGCCTTTAAATTCTCCCACGCGTAAACAATAACTCACAGCTAGTTGGCAAGTTATTAAATCCATTAAATTTTTGATGTTTCGATTAACATATAATAGCTCCTTAAACAATAATATAATTTGATAAAAAATGATGCTGTTAAATATTCCGTTCCTTTGAGAGCCTACTTTAAAATCCTTATTATTATGATATTCAAATACAGTATCGGGCATCAACATCAAGAAAGATTAACGATGGATATATAAATGGCAATTACACCAAAATCAGTTATTTTTAAAAATATTTTTTGCAAGATATATTAATGATATAAATACAATGCACAAATTAATTAGGTTCATCCATGCTCGATCAAAAGGGCACAAAATATGCACTTATTATATATACACATCTAATCTTGGAGCAGTTCCACAAAATCAATAAGAAAAAATCAATTATAAGATTGCGAGACTTGGTTGTAACACCCGTTGGCAATTAAGGTTTAGCTGTCAATGTATAGTAATATCTTAAAAGTTTCTAGTTCATGACTCTTTATATGTTAGAAGTTTTTTGGGTACGTCTTAACAAGACTTTATAAATTGTCAAATCTTACAGTAAATCTTCGCTACTCTGGAACTAGTAGAAAGAATTGAGATGTGAGTGGGAATAATTGATCAAAGTAAATGACTCGATCAATTACTTAGCCATGCCAATAAGTAATACCAATATATAGAGGTAGCAAGCAAAAAATTCTGCTCACGACATTCCCTTTGTACACAAGTAATTAGTGGTAATACCAGTCTTCAATCAACTAATACTAACATAAAATCGTCAAAGAATGCAAAACCTGATTTTATTGGTCCAATATCTTCGTTGTCTTTTCACATGTTGTATATAGAAACAGTCCCCGTCTTCGTGTTCTCATTTTTGTTTTGCCCTCAAGCTCATTAAGAAGTGGCGATCATGAACAAAGTTTGAATAGTTCATTTTGTTTATCCACGGTGTTAGGTGATTGAATTACTTGCACACTTTAATAACGGTTTTTCTTTAATATAACCTTATTTATAATAAACTCATCACCATCTTTTATATTTTTAGCGCTCCTTCTAGAACAGGCAGCTTGAGATGTAAGTCGTCGCCCATGAGATTACAGGATGCGATGCAAACAAACTAACATCAAAATCAAGTTGAAGCCCACAATAGAAGCATGGACAATGGAGCTGCATATCGAAAATGCAACGGCAATCTATCCATACAAGCAATCAACCTAAGTTTCAGAAGAAGAGGAAGTTGGTTTGAGGATGTGCTACTGCACGCATTAGTCGACAGAACAGTGCAAGAACAAAGAGAGCATCATATATATCACATCCCGCCAACCTCCTGTTTGACCTTGATATATAAATATGGAAGTTTACATTCGCTCAAATGGCTAAAACGTAAAAGAACTCCCTTTCTATTTCCTTTGTTGATCCAACTAATCTCTGGAAAAACCAGTCGCCCTTGCATCTAGAACCACCACAAAGCTCCCTTCGTAACTCCAACTCTGACTTCTGATTTAAAAAGATCGCAATCGGGTCGTGAATGCAAATAGAAGTGAATCAATGGGTTAATCCTCAGGTTTATGGCTGATTATTATAGAGTTATATATATATGAGATTAATATATAATTTGATTTGTGAGAAATATTACTCTTGGTTTAACTGATCATACTCTTCAACAAATCTCAACTACTCATAAGCAGGGGCCGAGCAACCGAGCGTTGAAACGGTGCTCAATGAATCGGTTGGCGTCGATTTTATTGTTTAAAGAGGGTTGGCTTGAAGCGTGTGAGACAAGTTCCCCACCTCTTCCACAGATCAAACCATGAGGAGGAGGAGGTGACCTAGTGGAACTTGCATCGGCAAAAGCAAATCGGAGGAGGCAAAAAGATAAAAGAAAAAAACAGAGGATTTATTTATCCAATACAAGATCAGAAACAGGGAAGGCTTGAAGAATGCGAACACCATCGGTCGAAAGCAGCTCTCGTCGGTCGGGCTACATACGGAGCTCAGACTTGTTAGACGGCGGAGGTACAGTCGGGAGCGAGTTCGCCGTCGGCGGAGCAATGCTGCCCCTCTTCCTCAGCGACCTACACCGAGACGACCAGAGCAGCAGCAGCAGCAGCTCGGAGCTGGTGGAGGTGACGCTCGAGATCGACGACGACTCCGTCGTCGTCTGCAGCGTTGGCCCGACGTCGGCGCCGGATAACCAACCGGAGGGCAACGGGTTTTTCAGCCGGAGCTCGTCGGTGACGTCGAGGATTCGGAGGAAGTTCCCGTGGTTGCGGTCGGCTTCGGGGAGATCGTCGGTGTCCGGAGCGGAGGATGCGGCCGCCGCCGTTTCCATCGCCGCCAGGGATGCGAGGAAGATACAGGCGCAGCTGGACCGGACGCGATCGAGCGCACAGCGGGCTCTCACCGGATTGAGGTTCATAAGCAAGACGACGTCGGAGAGCGCGGAGTCGCCGGAGCTCTGGAAGAGAGTCGAGGACAGGTTCGACTCTCTTGCCAAAGATGGGTTTCTCTCCCGAGACAATTTCGCCGAATGTATTGGTAACTAGTGCATATACAAACATTTATAATAATAACATCATCAAATCTGATCATAAAATCTCATGCATATAACAACAGTCTTTTGATGATTTGTTTGGATTGAAATTAAACTGGTAGGGATGGTGGAGTCGAAGGAGTTCGGGGTGGGGTTATTCGACGCACTGGCGAGAAGACGGCGTCAAAATATCGACAAGATCATCAAAGACGAGTTTTACGATTTCTGGTTGCAGATTTCCGACCAGAGCTTCGATGCCCGTCTTCAGATCTTTTTCGACATGTATGTGTTCTTCTTTCGACCCTGCTTGTGTCTTTCTATATACGAGAAGTATTCCCTAGAAAGCTCGTGTACTTGCTAATTATATATTTTTATTTTCTTTTTTTTTTACTTTGCATACTCTTACGCTATTATTTCTCTTTTTATTTTTTTGATAAAATTTTGAAATTTGCAGGGCGGATAGCAACGCGGACGGAAGAATAACTAGAGAAGAAGTTCAAGAGGTTGATTTATGATCATAAGCATATATAATATTTAAGTTCATAGCAAGCTTAGTTTTTCGTCTCCTGTGAATTAATGTATCGTCCGAAGATAACAAGACATGCGATTAACGTGCAGCTGATCATGCTAAGTGCATCGGCGAACAAACTGTCCAAATTGAAAGAGCAAGCGGAGGAGTATGCATCCTTGATTATGGAAGAGCTTGACCCAGAGAACCTGGGGTACATTGAAGTAAGTGGCACGTAAATAATCAAATCAGAAATCTTATCATGTTTTTTTACGTCTGCAAGTCACACCGGTTGTTGCACCAATTCGAGTCCATTTACTCCATTTATATCAAAAGGGGGACATCCATGATTAAAGCAAACATACACGTTTTAGATTGAATGGGAAGGATTTAGCATCTGATTATGTGACAAGTTTTGGCCTGGGTTAAACTTTCAGCTTTGGCAGCTAGAAGCGTTGCTTTTGCAAAGGGACAATTACATGAACTATAGCAGGCCGCTTAGCACCACGAGTTCGGGGCGGAGCCAAGCTGTCAATGGACCCAAGAGTAGAAGTACTCTGGCGAGAACGATTGGTAGAGTGGTTAGGTGGCGTTTAATGGAAAATAATTGGGAGAGGACATGGGTTGTGCTGGTCTGGGCGATGGCCATGGCCGGTCTGTTCACCTGGAAATTCTTTCAGTATAGGAACAAGTCGGCCTTCCAAGTTATGGGTTATTGTCTCACCACTGCTAAGGGCGCTGCTGAGACTCTCAAGCTCAACATGGCGCTCGTCTTGCTCCCCGTCTGCCGCAACACCCTTACTTGGCTCCGCTCCACCAGAGCCCGCCTCTTCGTCCCTTTCAACGACAACATCTACTTTCACAAGGTAAAATCACTTCAACTACTACGTATAAGTAATCAATACTTGTGGATCCTTTTCACCGCTTATGCTTGTCCCCGAAAGAAGTTATCTTTCATGTACCACCTAGATTTAAACTAAGGATGCATGACCTATGTCTAGCTTATACTCATTGGGCTGGTCTTTACAGTTTTGTATTTTGATGGAATAAGCCATACCTTCAAGTTGCCCATATGTAGGCCGGGTCCTTTACAAATAGCAGACCTGACCCAAAAAGTGATTATCACTAGTCAAGTTTCTCCGTCATTCGACGGTAATGGTTCTCTGCTTAGGTGAAAGTGCAAAACTTCATGACCGATACTGAATTTTGACTAGCGTTCATAATGCACTCATGACCAGCTTAATTATCTTTAACCTTGCCACCATGTTTGCTTTGGAGGTAAAAAAAGCCTTGCTCACCTGAATCTATATTAAGTAGACAAATATTTCATCATCGTCTCTAAATATTTACGTCATGCCATCTATTAATAGAGATTGATGCAACGTTAGTGCGATTGCAGATGATAGCGGTGGGTATCTTGGTAGGGGTGGTGGTGCACGCGGGGAACCACTTGTTGTGTGACTTCCCTCGGCTAATAAACTCGCCTGCGAGCAAGTTCGAGCTGGTAGCGTCGGACTTTGGGCACAAGAGGCCCACCTACGGCGGGCTTGTGGTAGGCTTGGAAGGGCTTACCGGCATATCCATGGTGGTGCTCATGGCCATCTCCTTCACCCTCGCCACCGGCCGGCTACGTAAAAACCTTGTCCGGCTGCCGCCGCCCCTGAATCGTCTCACTGGCTTCAACGCCTTTTGGTACTCTCACCATCTCTTCGCCCTCGTCTACGTCCTCCTCATCGTCCACGGCAACTTCATGTTCTTCGTCCACAAATGGTACCACCGAACGGTGAGCCTCTGTCACCAACCGATTAATTAAATCCACCGATGACTACTATATTCATAAAAAATTGAATTTTATTATTTGGACTTAGGAATATAGAAACGTGCTAGGGACGTGCTTAGTTGAATGAATTTTTTGTGTGTTTGAGAATTAATTGGGATTAGGCAGCTGGTACTTGTAAACTATGTCCATCGGCTGATTTTTAATTAGTTGCATATGGATGATTGGTTAGATTAAAATTGTTAATAATTGGGTTAGCTGCTGTGGAATAGCGAAAGATGGTTACCCATATGCTACCGTTAGGTAGCGAGCAAATTAGAATGGGTCTTTTTCATGATTAGCGACGATATTGTTAAACTGAGCTAGGGGTTTAAAACAACACTAGCAATGAATACCTGGCATTAATTATTGGTAATTTCATGAGCCAGAAGTCACGAAAATAAATTGTCGAAATTAACTCAATAGGAAATATATACAATTATATATTAACTCAATAGTAAATGTATAATTGTTGGGCTAATGGTATGTTTAATTTACCAGACTTGGATGTATATCTCAGTTCCGTTGCTACTCTATTTAGGCGAGAGGACTCTTCGAGCACTCAGGTCGGAGCAGTACTCAGTCAGGATCCTAAAGGTATTATATATATACTCTCTCTCTCTGCCCAAAACTCAGTTAATCTTGATCTCTTAAAAAAATATTGATTAGTGTTCTGCTCTCTGGGTCTAGTAGTTTTTCTTTTGATTGTGATTGTTATCAGAATAACGTATTAATATATAGATCATGACATAAAGACTTTCTTAATATATCATTTGTGACAATGAGAGTTGTTACATAACTATCCTTGTTTCGTTATCAATTAGTATAAAAAATATACGCCAAGCGAAATAAATTTGCAGAACTCATTCAGCACATACAATCCTCTCATTTTTTTTAAAAAAAATAAAGATATTTTGAAAATGAATTTTAACAATTACTTTAATTATACTATAAGATTGGGTTGAAAATCTATAATTATGTTTATTATTTATTTTTATATTTAACTATATGGATTTTGAAGTACGAGACCTATTAAAAATTTCAAATATAAAAAATATAGTTTATATAATCTATGCTCTAGGTCGTGTATATATCTTTTACATGAGCTTCTTATATCTTCGTTGTATCCGGGTAACTTTCTAGGAAACCGTGCTACCCGGAAATGTACTGAGCTTAATTTTTTCCAAGCCACAAGGATTTCGCTACAAGAGCGGGCAGTACATTTTTTTGCAGTGCCCCACCATCTCTTCTTTTGAATGGTCAGAATGTGTTCTATATGTGATCTTAGTCAATGACTGATCTGTAGCCCTTTAATTTCTAAACCATGTCGCCGCTATGGTGATCATTCTCGGCAGGCATCCCTTCTCTATTACTTCGGCACCCGGAGATGATCATATTAGTGTGCACATCAGAACCACAGGAGATTGGACCCGGGAACTGAAAAAAGTTTACACGGAAGCCACCCATCCACCAAATAATGTTGTTGGCAGAGCCAGGTTTAGCGAGAAAGGAACCATGGAACAAAATGGGTAAGAAAAAAACCGAGAAACGTCCTGCAACGTGTAATTTGATCTCATAGAAAGTGTAGTTTGACTTCCATTTCGTTTGTTAAAGCTTGCCCAGATTGCTTGTCGACGGCCCATACGGTGCACCAGCACAAGATTTCAGAAACTACGATGTATTATTGCTAGTTGGGCTTGGGATCGGTGCAACTCCTTTTATTAGCATTCTCCGGGACCTGCTCAACAATATAAAAGCAGCGGAAGATATAGCAGTAAGCGTTTTATTTTATTGCACTTGAAAGGAAGTCTTCTTTCTTAGTGAACATTAAATAATGATGCTTTTGATTTCCTGTGATTAGCTTTTGATTGGATATGAATACGTTTTTTATATGATCAGGATGCTGTAACAGATACGAGTAGATCTGACGACAGCATGAACAGCTTTGCGTCGAGTACAATGACCAGTGGCACCAGGAAGAAGCCTCAGAGGACCAGTCATGCACATTTTTACTGGGTCACTAGGGAGCCCGGCTCCTTTGAATGGTTCAAAGGTGTTATGAATGAAGTCGCAGAAATGGACCTCAAAGTTAGTTCCTTTACCCATTCCATTTGATAATAATAAGTTCATATGTTTTTAGTTAATTTAAGTAGGAAAGTAGGCCGCCGTTTGGTTAATTGGTGGGTAAACACCAAGTCACTGACATAAACTGCTGGGTCAAATTAATAATTTAACTTTCTCTAGCATACTATATATACTTGGGATCAAGTCTTCCTCCTATCTAATGGCCGATAGTTGTAAAATATGTTTGGTTCTTTCTTGGCTCAATAGGGGATCATCGAAATGCATAATTATCTGACAAGCGTTTACGAAGAAGGTGATGCTCGATCGACGCTGCTAACAATGGTGCAGGCTCTCAACCATGCCAAGCATGGGGTGGACATTGTCTCGGGAACTCGGGTAAGAAAACAAATTAAGCTGGTCAGAATTACGACTGAAGAACAATTAATTAATTATCTCATCCAAATTACGGACTCCTTAAGAATAATGTAGCTTCTAACAGCTGGTTAATATGATTAATTTTGCAGGTCAGGACCCACTTTGCAAGGCCAAATTGGAGGGAAGTGTTTGCCAAAATCACTTCCAAACATGCAAATGCAACAGTTGGTACTATTACATTAATCTTTCTGCTTTTTAAAATTAACATTGATTTCCTTTTAGTTTTATAGATGATGTTGATATTAGCTTCTTACTTATGTTAATATATGTGCATCCAGGAGTGTTCTACTGTGGTATGCCCGGATTAGCCAAGGAGTTGGAGAGGATGTCACATGAGTTTAGCCACCGCACGTCCACCCGTTTTGAGTTCCACAAGGAGTACTTTTGAGTCTGGCATAAAAAATTTCCCACATATATCATTTTTTTTCATATTCTTGTAATTAAAATATATAGAAAAGAAAAAGGGTGTTGATATTGTAAATGTATACACAAAAATTAAATTAGTGATTCTTTAGAAAAAAATTATAAGAAAATCATACTATGATCAACAGAAACTGTGCCTACCTGTAATCATTAATCAGATTTTGCCTCAACTAATTTAAACAATTAACCCTGCAGGCTTTGTTAATGAATCTCGCAATCTGAGACAATTAATTAGTAATCACCACCCTGAACTTAATAAAAAAAATTTAAACTGTAATCTGAGATCATACCATTTTTTTTTTGGGAGGATACATAACATAAACGTGTTTAACCAAATATAGTAATATAATATAATATAAAAGTATTACAATGTTGGTGCCTTATATTACTTACCGATGAAAGTGTTCAACCAAAATTATTTGAGCAGCTAACGTACATCTTGACCTTGGACATATTTTTGTAGCATTCGTTCAAATTGAAAGTCTACTATATTTAAAGAATCATGTTATTTTATCGTCAAAACCAAAGTCGTGACCAACCTTAAGCATCGCATGAACAGATCACGAGTCACGACTAATCAGTTCTCTCTCTAAGTTGTATTTCCTTTAGCGCATCCAACGTTTGCCACTTAATAACATGGGTACAACTAGGGTCATCTTAGGCTCGAACAGCCCACGAGCCCAACCAAACCGAGCTGGGGTTCATCAACGGGCTACCAAAAAAGAAAAAAAACAGCCCAACAGCTCTTTATTTTTATTATTTTCAAAAAGGAAGCCCAACGGATTAAAAAAAGGAGAGAGCAGTTGGGCTGGGTTTCGGCCCAACAGCTCTATGCTCGAGCTTGATCTCTAGCTCGTATGCGAGCCAAACCGAGCCCGGCTTGCAAGTCATGGCAGTGGGCTCGGTTCAACTCAAGGTATTTAAACGATCTGAGCTCGACTCGTCAAACCTCGGCTCGACTATCATCCCTACGTACAACACATTCAAATTGGAAGTCGGTTAAGTATTTTTCATAAAGTTATTTAATTTTAATAATCATTTTAAGCAATAAGCAATCTATTAGAAAACTATTGTTAGAGATCATACTGGATTTTAGGGGATACATAATATAAACTACTCAACCAAATTTAGTAATATAATATAATAAGTAATTATATTGATACAATCAACTACTCACCAATAAAAACTTGAGGGATTCTTTTCATACGCAGAGTTTTAATATAACATCCCAATTTCGGTTCACTTAAGAATTAGATAAAAAATGTCGTGATAGAATAAAGTTATGTCTAAGGCAGCTAGACTATAAGATTTGATCAATAATATATATATCGAAATAACTTGCTTGGCATCAACAGAATAGAAGACATCGTTAAATATTCATAAAAAATATATCAAATATAAATAAAAGTGAAAAAGAAAATAACTAAGCTGAGCTTATTTGTGTGTAACATTTATCTATTCTCCTACCAATGTAAACTCAGAATCATGAAACCTACATATATAATAAGAAAATTTTTAGTAACGAGTATTACTAATCCAAAAATAAGTAATAGTCAAACTGGTATAAGAAAGCTAACCCTCCTGTTAAATGAAAACATTTATATACTTCTTCACAAAATCTCTTATAAGGGCGTTAATAAGGAGTCATCAACCTCGCGTGACGGAGTCACATTTCTTACTCATCTCATACTTTGTCAACTTTAAAAACTATCCCTTGTATGTGAATATTATTTTCTTTTCTTTCAACCATCTACATCCTCTGTATCACTCCTGACTTTGAGTGTAGAGGCTGAGTATTCTTAAGCATGTACCTTCATTACCCTTTAAAATTACAAGTTTAGACATGTATTGCACTGCGGTACCTGTAAACATTCATACTTCTCCTATAAACCACATCCCTTGGAAATGGAACAGATGCTGACGAAATCCAAAGCCTACATTGGCTAACACGCGCCCTATCTGAAGACGTGATTGTCAATTTTCCCCTATATCGCATCTCATTGGAAAACTCAAGAAAATCATATATAAGCCTAAGAAGAGATTTATATAATAGGCCCAAACACAACTTATTGTGGATCTTATTTTCGAAATCAAACTTGAAGGGTCTCATCCTCAAAGGTTATTAATTACGAAAATAAAATACGTTTAAATAACTTGTATTAAATGAGATCTAATAAAACAGCTTAACATGTCTTGTAATCTAAAAATCAAATAAAAAATAGAATATAGCGATAAAAAGTGAAAAGAGTCCTAATGAACCTGTTGTCCAAGCTCCAAGCGTAACGTCTCCTCTATGGCGAACACGGACTCCGAAACCTATATTGAAACCCATTAATAAATAAAATACTCATAATTATATATCATGCATGCTTATAATGTGTGCTTACATCATTAGTACATCCTAATAAGAAAGACAATACTAAGTAAACCTACAACTAAACATATAGTACGTAAATCGAGACATAATAAAAAAATAAATAATATCCAATAATAAATAAATAAATACATATACTTATGAATAAATAGATAAATAATAAATAAATAAAAATAATAAATACCCTAATCATAAAATAATAATATCATATACTATATAAATACACGTTTAAACACTAGTCAATATCACATATGCTAGTGTTAGTAAACATGTAAATAAATATTAAATAAATACATAATCATTTAATAAATAACTAAATAAAAAAACACTTAGTTATTTTAATTAATCATGAATAATAATAGTATCATAGTCATCCAACACGGAATATGTAATTAAATAAAAATAAATAATAACATACAACAAACAAATAGTTAAATAATTAAATAAATAAGTAAAGTTTAGTAAACATGAATAAGATTAATATTAATAAATAAATATATCAATAATAATAACAAACAATCATATAAACACCTATCATATACAACAAACATAGAAATAAAAAAAGAAATAATCAATAATAAATAAATAAATAAATAAATAACACTCATAACATCAAAATATACTAAATAAGATGAAATGCATCTAAACTAATATAAGGGTTCTCAAATTATTGAAAATAGTAAAAAAAACACTGAAATCTGACGAAAAATGGCAAACCGAGTCAACCTAGGCGAGTAGATCAAGTTGACTCAGCTGAGTCAAGTAACAGTGCTGGGCCGGGTAGTTGGACTCTGACACGGGCTCGAGCAAGACCATGGACACAGACAGATGAATATGACTTGGGCTAGTGGAAGCGAACGTGGGAATGTGGACGTGAACGTGGGTATACTCACCAATAAAAACTTGAGGGATTCTTTTCATACGCAGAGTTTTAATATGACACCACAATTTCGGTTCACTAAAGAACTAGATAAAAAATGTCGTGATTAAATAACATTATGTCTAAGCCAGTTAGATTATAAAATTCGATCAATAATATAGATCGAAATAACTTGCTTGGCATAAACAGAATAGAAGTCATCGTTAAATATTTGTCAAAAGTATATCAAATATAAGTAAAAGCGAAAAACAAAATAATTACGTTGAGCTTATTTGTGTGTAACATTTATCTGTTCTCTTACTAAAGCAAACTCAGAATCACGAAACCTACATATATAATCGGAAAAATGTTAGTAACGAATATTATTAATCCAGAAATAAGGGCGTTAATAAGGAGTCATTAACCTCGCATGATGGAGTCTCATTTCTTACTCATCTCATATTTTGTCAACTTTAAAAACTATTCCTTACACATGAACATCATTTTCTTTTCTTTCAACCATCTACATCCTTCGCATCACTTCTCACTTTGAGTATAGAGGCTGAGTGCTCTCAGGCATGTACTTTCATTACCCTTTAAAACTACAATTTTAGACATGTATTGCATTGCAATACCTGTAAACATCCATACTTCTCCCATAAACCACGTCCCTTAGGAATTGAACGGATGCTCACCAAATCCGAAAACACGATTATCAATTTTCCCTCGCATCCCATTGGAAAACTCGAGAAAATCATATATAGGCATATGAAGGGATTTATATAATAGGCCCAAACACAACTTATTGTGGATTTTGTTTTCGAAATCAAACTTAAAGGGTCTCATTTTCAAAGGTTATTAATTACTGAAATAAAATACGTCTAAATGACTTGTGTTAAATGAGATTTGATAAAACAACCACTTAACACGTCTTGCGATCTGAAAATCAAATAAAAGATAGAATATAGCGATAAAAAAGTGAGAAGAATCCTAACGAACGTGTAGTCCAAGCTCCAAGCGTGACGTCTCCTCTACGGCGAACTCGGACTCCGAAACCTATATTAAAACCCACTAATAAATAAAATACTCTCATCTATATATGATGCATGTTTATAATGTTTGTTTACATCATTAATACATCCCAATAAGAAAGACAATACTAAGTAAACCTACAACTAAACATATAATACGTAAATCGAGACATAATCAAGAAAATAACTAATAACAAATAATAAATAAATAAATACATATACTTATGAATAAATAGATAAATAATAAATAAATAAAAATAATCAAAATTCTAATCATAAAATAATAATATCATATACTATATAAATACACATTTAAACACGAGTCAATATCACATATACTCGTATTAGTAAACATGTAAATAAATAAATAAATACATAATTATTTAATAAATAACTAAATAAAAAAACACTTAGTTATTTTAATTAATCTTGAATAATAATAATATCATAGTCATCCAACAAGTAATATGTAATTAAATATAAATAAATAATAACATACAAAGAACAAATAGATAAATAATTAAATAAATAAATAAAGTTAGTAAACACGAATAAGATTAATATTAATAATTAAATATATCAATAATAATAACAAACAATCATATAAGTACCCATCATATACAACAAACTTAGAAATAAAAAAAAAGAAATAACCAATATTAAAAAATAAATCAATAAATAAAAAAATAACAATCGTAACATTAAAATATACTAAATAAGATAAATGCATCTAAACTAATATAAGGATTCTCAAATTACCAAAAAATAGTAAAAAAATGACTGAAATCCGAATGAAAATGGTAAACTGAGTCAACTTAGGTGAGTAGACTAAGTTGATTCAGCTAAGTCAAGTAACAGTGTTGTGCTGGGTAGCTAGATTTGGACATGGGCTCAAGCAAGACCATGGATACGAACATATGAATATGACTTGGGCTGGTGGAAGCGAACGTGGGAAGGTGGACGCGAGCGTGGGTATATTATCCCGACAGGGCAAGTGATGCCTGTTGTCGAAAAATATTGATGGTGGCGAAGCTGGGGTCACCGCCGGTCGGGATTGATGGTTTTGACGACAAGGAAGATGATGATGGTGGTAATAGGTAATTGGCTAGGTAGAAAATGGCCCGAAAAAATGGTAAAATCACCATGGGTGCGGTGGCGGCATCTGTGGTGATTGCGGCTACAACATTGGTCATAGGTAGTCTCAAAATAAAGATATCGGTGAAAATAAACTATCTTGTGGCCAGACTAGCCGGAAGTGGCTCGTTAGAGCCAAAAAATGGCTAGAAAGGTTAATTATATTGGTCACAATCTAGCGTGTGCAATCTACTGGACATGCGAACAAATTAGGTTAATTGCATTTGTCTCCTTGATGTGCTTTTTGGTCTGCATCTCGTGCTCTTCCTTGGAGATGGGGCCCGTATGAGATCATGCTAAAGGGGATAAATAAAAGGGGTCAAAGTTTTATATAAAATTAATTTCCCTCTGATCTCATACGTTGACATTAAACGAGGATATTTCCTCTTATCTTTCCAACTTAAGTTTTCTTTCAACTTCTATAAAAGAGATCTTTAATCTCTATTTAAAAGGCATGGTGAAAACTGAAAGAGAAGAAAGAAGGCGATAAGCTGTGGTACTAGTCCTAATGACAAATGATTGTGATCTCTATCCTTCCACGATCCATGTTCTATTTCTTTTAATTATTCTAATTTATTTCATTCTTCAATAACAACTAATCTACAGTATTATATGAGGTGTGCCTCTATTATTATTAGCATACTTCCTTAATTTTTTAAAAAAATCGTTTTTATGAGTAAATTAATCCTAAAAATTATTTTATTATTTATAATAAAATAAATCATTTTCCTTATTTTAAAAAACATACAAAATCAATAGCAAATTCAAACAATTAAAATCTAATTTATAAAATCCAGATAATTAACTGGATGTATTTTATGTGCGGGCGGCTAGATTCATTTTGGACGGAGATGTTAGGATATATGGCAAATGATGAAGTTACGTCACGTAAGTAGCACACATGTTGGGAGCGTCACGGAAGAAAAGTTGAGATTTTTTTTTTCTTCCAAATCAATGTTGATAGTGTTATTAGGGAGTAATAAAGCATAACTCATCGCGTAAAACAATGTTCTGAATCGCGAAGCATGGACCAAGAAAATCAAAGAATTAGTTCCTTGCAAGATCTCCCGAAACCTGGCCGCCCCATCCCTTAGAGTGCAAGATTACTCAGAGGTAACGTGCCTGTCCAGCAAAGCTTCTTGGTTAGAGGGAGGAATCAGAAGACAAAGGGAATTAGGCAGGAAGATGTTGAGCTTCCAACTCTTCGACAAAAACAGGCTGACATTCACAACCCACAATCATCCATTACCGACGACCTCCTGTGTTCTTCTCATCTCAGGTACATATTGAATGTCGTCTCTACTTTCTTATCATTTGCATCATTCATCGCTAGCTCTGGCCTCCAAATGTTCAAAGTATCATCTGCTCTCATGCACCAGGCATCCGGTCAGCTAATTATTTCACTAACTGTTTTTTATATAATCAATTCCTGCTTCGGAGGTTGTTGATCTTTTATGGGATGTATATTATACTTCTAATTATCATTCTTTTTATTATTTTATTAAAAACATTGTTTCATTATACATTGATTGTCTTCCAGGTCCAACTACTCTAGAGGAGATACTCAAATGTGTCGAGTTTCAAATTATTTCCATGATACTCTATGAAACCAATTACACATTTGATACAGAGGAGAAGAGAGTAAATTCATGGCATCTCTTACACCAGGGGTGCTTCTAAAGCTTCTTGAGAACGTGAATTCTGAGAAAAGGGTGTTGGGGGATTACCGGTCTGTACTCCTGCAAATAATCAGCATTGTACCAGCTCTTTCCGGGTCTGAGCTGTGGCCTAACCATGGCTTCTTCTTGAAGGTCTCCGACTCTTCCCACTCCACATACGTCTCCCTGTCCAACGAAGACAACGATCTCATCCTCACCAACATACTACATCTGGGCCAGTTCATCTACATTGATCGCATGGAAGTAGGAAACCCTGTGCCTGTCCTGGTCGGTGTGAGACCGGTAGCAGGCAGGCACCCTTTTATCGGCACACCCAAGGATTTGATGCAAATGGTCGTTCCCCCATCGGAGCTAAAATGTGGAGACCGTGACAGTAGTAGCTCAAAATCGGATCAATCATCGGAAAAGAAGAAGATAGTGATTAAGATGGAAAAGATTTCGGTGGCTTCAAGGTACATGCAGGGACTAGTAGTGCCGAAGGGATCCCCTACACTTCAACCTTCACCTCTGGTCAATGCGCGTGAAGGAAAATCAGATGACAAAAGAGAAAGAAAGAAGATTGCATCGACTCAGAAAAGCAAGCGAGAGCTTAAGGTCAGGTGTGGCACTTGCCCTGTTTTTTTTACAGCTAGTTTGATTTATACCTGTAGCATTGAGCTTGGAGACGCATAAATTGTAATATATGTGTTGAGGAAATTTAAAATGCAGGCTCCACCTGCCACTCCAAGAAATGAAGCTAAAGAGGATAACGTGAGACCAAAATCGAAGTTAGATACGAGTGATTTAATTTGCAAAGAATCATGCAATCCTCCAATAACTGCAACATCTGACAAGAAACAGGCTTCACCAAATCCTATTCCAAGTACTCATGAAAAGAAGTTGAGACAAGACTCGCCCGCATTGAATTCTCTGCCTCCCAATATTGCCAAGCTTGGCAGGGTGGGTTAGCTTCTGAATGTGACACATAGTCATATATTTTTGTAACAGGTCTAAATTTCGATGCGTTGTTCCAGCTCCATTTTTAACTCTTACCGAACAAATTATAGGTGATGGTGAAAAGGAAGAATGTGGCTTTGACGGTAGCTGCCGAGGCGCATAGGGAAGCTTCAATGGCCGCTGCTCTTGTCAAGGCCCTAAGGTATTGCCCCATTAACGTATATTCCTCTGTTTTTTGTCTGCTGTTCTATATTTGTAAAATCTGTCCTAACTCCAAGTATGGACATACTGTGGTTGGATGGACAATGTATCTACCACTCAGAATTGTAAGATTTAGGTACACCAATCCACCATATGCAGCTTTTAACTTACCAAAGCGTGCCATTCAGTTCTCCATATCCAATGTGAATATAGACATCACAACTAACTCTTGCAACTCACACCAGCATGTTTGCAGACCTGCGTCGGTTGGGCACATTAGACGAGCCTCAAAAATGTTTAACGATGTTCTTCTCCCTCTACCGTCTAATCGACCAGCCAACAATGTCAGCGATGTCGCCCAAAGTAGGAGGCTTCAATCACCTCCTCCCAAGCTCACCACCAACGCTAGACCAATTCAAGCCCAGCAAGAAAAACAACCCGAACCCACGAGACAAAACTAGTCCGAGTCCGGGAGCGGTACCTCAAGCGGTCGAAAGGGTGGAATGGGCAAAAGGGGAAGGCATGAAGGAGATTCAAGAAACAAGGAAGGTGGTCTTGAAGGAATGCCAAACATGGTTCTTGAAATTCTTGGATGACGCTTTGAACGCCGGGCTCCGGCCGACGGCGCCGACGAAGAGAGGCAAGGGAGTAGGCCGAGGCCGGCCGGTTGAGTCTGGTGAACGCATTGCCGACACACTGTCCCAGCTCAAGCACGCCAACGACTGGCTAGACCAGCTGCAACGCAACCTCGGGCCGGATGAGGTTTGGATGGTAGAAACCATTGAAGGTCTGAAACAAAGAACATACACATGCCTCCTTGGTCATGTAGACAATGCTGCGTTGGCGTTAGAAAACCGTTCTGAACAACATAGTATTAATTGAATCGAATCATGGGTATTTATATCCCAAATTTGTAAGGACTAAAGTCGGGAGTAATTTATTCAACTGCTTTACCTCCGTCGGGACACGGAAACCAACCAGAATTATGCATTGCATGAAGAATGTACAGAATAAAGTTTGCCTTTGTTTGTTATATGTAGCAATGAAAGGACATTACCTTAACAAAGATGAATGGGTGCCCCTGGTCGAGCAGGCAAATAGGATGAGCATCCGAGGTGGAGGAGCCAGAGCACGAGACAAATCCGGCTTCGAAGTGACTAGTGCGTATGGCAACGGTACCGGGTCTGGCACGTGCCCTGCTTCTCCAACTCGGCATTGCTCACCCTCCATCGATTCCCAGCTTCGGATTCAGATGGGGTGGAAGCAGCACCGGCAGCAAGGGTATATATACACACACGACGACGTGGTGTGCATAGTCAGAATAAATTGGCAGATAGAGAAGTTGTTGATGGCTTGTACTTGTGGGTTGATATATGAAAACGAGCAAAGCGTGGTTTTGTGTATGGTGAAAACTGTTGTAAGTTTGACAGTAAAAAGTGTTCTTCTGGTGAGTAAATGGAGAATGCCCTTCATCTTGATATTCTTCATAAGGCAAAAAGAAAGAGCATGGAATTGGGCGATGTAGTAAGAAATTAATGGGGGGAGAGACAGCACTCACCAAATAGGTTCACCAACCATGAATCCTGCCTTTTTACCCTTCAACAAACTTTCGTTGCAGGCTGGAGGAGCAGACTGGCTCCAGGGGAGCTTACCTCCTGGGTAGCTTGCCCTGTGAAGTAACACCGTTGCTTGTGCCTTGTATTTTGTGTATGCATCTCGTTGGGGGGTTAAACAACAACAGATTAGGGCTAGGCAGGCGCAGCAACTTTGGGTCTTTGCGAGCGAGCTTCGAATTGTTTTTTGTATGTTTCTGGAAAGGTTTACTACTATATATACGGGCGTCCCGTGTTCCCAAGGCATTTTTATTATTTAAATTAGAAATAGCGACCTAAACAGCCTTATTTCTTTCCATTGCAAAATTATTAAGTTTTCGTAACGTGAGTTTTTATAAAATTTTTTAATTTAGTCTCACATTTAATATTTATTGGGCTAAGATCCTATTTATAAGTAGGTATATACTATAAATATTTAATTTAGCTTAACTATTTTAAAAAATTAATTTAGACCCATTATTTTACACTGGGGCAAGTATAAAAATTTTGTCCACATTTAATATTTATTAGACTAAAATCCTATTTATTTTACACTCGGTTGAGTTTACACTTATGCTTGCCAACTCGCAAGCAACAGAGCACAAGAACAGTAATACCCATTCAGTACGTGCCAACTAGCTGTGCAGCGTCCTCGTGGGAAGGAGATTCGTCTTTAATATACAGTCACATAATGGGCCTAATGACAATCAAAGCGATTCGAGGCCCAACAACAGTCCGTGTAAACTAGCCGGCCCATTGCCAAAAGGCCGCCGGTAGAACAGGATTCAATGTACGTTCTGCTGGTACCATTAGCCTTCATACCTGCTTTAATATTCAGTCACGCAATGGGGCCGGTGGAACATGATTCAACGTACGTTCTTCTGATACCATTTGCCTTTCATACCTGCAAGTTGGTATTGATCATTACTTGCTTTTGGGGGGGGGAGGGTGCAAAGAGTTGGTATTTGTCTTGTCTCGTTATTAGAACAATGCGTCATGATAAGGCGTTCTGTGAAATGAGGGACAAAAGAGTTGGTATGGTTGTACTGTTGAAATGATAGTATGCAACACTATTCATAACGCATCGAGGAGCAGGCACGCCTGGGATTTGGAGCCGACTAATATAGTCTGTATCTTATTAATGATATACCAGAGCCCACGTACACTAACTAGTATATACTATAATTTTAAACGCCGGACCGAACTGGTCGGCTCAACCTGTACATAAAGTATGGGAACCAAATTCGGTCCCGAAAGGTGAATTGTACAAAGATGCACCAAATCGGATATTTTCGGACCAATTTTTCGAGATACCACGGTTTTTATACTAGATTTCTACAAGCCGAACGGTGGTCGACAACAGCAGATTCACCACATGAATATACTAAACGATACGAGGACAATTTCCCTTTTTTATCAACTACAGGAGATTGTCTCCTAGCAAGTATTTAACACTAATTCTTATGTAAAACCAACAGAGGCTTTGCCTGCTGGTCAAGTCAAGTGATCAGTCGGTCAATTGGTGGTGACAGATCAATCGGTCAGTTGGTGGTGACCAATCGGTATACCAAAATACAACGGAAAAACTTCGTTTCAGTTCTAAAAAAACCTAACTTGATAATAAATTAAATAAAAACATGATTTAAATATTGTAATCATATTAAAAAAATATTCCATCCATAGATATTATATTAAATATCTCAAATAAATTATACTAAACTAATGATAAACCATATAAAATATGAATATCAATGATTTTTTTTTAAAAAAAAGAGTTTTCAGTCAGTTTTTGTTTAGTTTGGTTTGGTTCCAAATTGAATTTTCCAGGGTTTGGTTACCCAATAATAAAATTGACCAGAACAATTTTTTTAAGGGAAAATATAATAAATAATCAAGTTTCAATAATTTTTTATCATAAATAATTTTTTAAAATTTATATCAGATATAGCTAGATATCAAATTTTTATTTCACATATAGCCAATTCATATATTTCAAAAATATTTTACTCATAATATTCATTTTATTGACATAGCCTTAATCTAATTTTAAATTTTCTCACACATATTTTTTTTGTGTTTTATAAAATGATTGATATTTATTTTTATTAAAAAATATTCATAATTAAAATATATTTGATAAAACATATGTTTTAATTTTTAATAAATTGTGATAATTTTAAATTAAAATTTTGAACATCTAAAAATAGATCTCTTTTGCTTTTGATAGCCTAAAATTTTATTTTATTTTTAATTGTCCAAAATTCAATAATTTGTTTTTTCTTTTTAACTCATCAAAAATATAGTTTTACATTTTATTTAATATTTATTAGTTAATTATTTATTTATATATATAAATTTAGTAAAAAATTATAAGTTTTATCCATTATATATTTTGGTATTAGTAAAAATAAATCTTATGAGTATTTTTGTCATTATTTAAAAAATGATAGGATTTGATCATAATAAAGACAGAAAAATTAATCTTTTAGTTTTTTATAAATTTTTATTAATATTATTAACTTCGGATATTTTAATTAATCAAATTAAAAAATGTGATAAATATGAAAAAAAGAGTTGATAAATACAAATTTAATTCTATTAATTTCATAATTTTTAATTAATTAAATTTGAAACATAATTAAGATGAAAAATTTTATCTTTTTGAATTTTTTTATCAAATCGTGTTAATATTATTCTTTTCAAAAATTTTAATTGAGTAATTTGATATTTTGAAATCTCTGTAAAATAGCATATAATATTTTTGAATCTTTTTCAAATCCTATTAGTATATTTATTTTGGGAAATATTTGATTAAGTAAATCCGAAATATGATAAAGATGGAATATTGATATTTTCATTTTCATCCGATTTGCAATTTGATAATTATAAGAATAATTAAAATTTTCTGAAATTAACAAGTTTTTTTGCCAAACCTATTAATATTATTTTTAACTAGAACATATTAACTTTTTAATCAAATTATAATTTATCATTTTAAAAACTATTGTATTGCATTAATCATGTTCATAAGGCCAAATTTAACTAATATATACAAATTTCTTCCAAAGGTTACGAAAATAAATAAATAAATCGACTTAGATTATATTTTGAGTTTAATTCCAATTTTATAATAGATATAAAATTCGAACAAACTAACTCTTTTGAGCATGGTTAATTCTAATTCTAATAACGGCATTAATTATTGCAATTTGAACATATTAATTTTTTTATAATAAACTATAAAAAGTATAAAATGGAATTGACAGTGTACGGCACAATGTGTGGGAAGAATAGATAAAATTATATATATATATATATATATATATATATATATATAATTTTACCTAAAATAACTTTTTAAAAAGTATGATATAATAAAAAAATTATATATGTTAGAGGCATAGTTTTAATATATACTTAATATTAGAGGATAATTAATTATAATTAATAACAATTATAAAATTAAAATACAATATATTAAGTATAATCAATATATAAAAGAAAAGACATGCAACCTGCGGGTATACCCCTAATTTATTATTCAATTTGAATACAGTAAAATTCTTTAGAGGCTCCTTCAAAATTAATCTAAATGGAGTTCGCATCGTTCACTTGCCCTCTCTGTAATCTTGGTTGTTATAAGGACTAAACGCTTCTGCAAGCCAGCTCCCCTTCCTCCAAGATTTCCATCCCATCTCTTTGCATATCTCGTCGCTATGGTTGATGCTAAAGGTTGAAATGCAATGCCGCTTATAGAACCTGGTTGTGTTCTTCATAACGTCCATTTCTTCGTCGATCTGCTCCATCATTTTCTCCACGCTTGGCAGATAAAAGTGGTGATCAAGCAGTCTAGAAAGCCACATGCAACGCAGCTCTGCAGAATGCAGGTTCGACACGCTCTCCAAGTACCCAACAAAGGCCATGTTTGGGATCAATGGATGGATAGTCCCCCTGCAACACATAACAACTCATTGATGTACACGCGCGGACGTGGCAGGGCAGGGCAGGGCAGGGCGGGGGTGATATGATTTGAATATCACCACCTGTATTTATGCACAAAAGTAAAGTATGGATAAGTTTTAACCATTTACCTGTACAGAGGCATTATGCCAGACTTGTTTTCAATCAGATTGCGGTATGGCTCGGGCAGTATGGATTTGAGCTTGAGTTTCCCATCGAAACCTGTTGCAAGAATCACAACACCGGCTTCAAGCTTGGTACCGTCGTCCAATTCTATTCCTCCCTCCCAGAAACTCCATTTTAATGACTTCTTGAAGCGAATGCGTCCCTGATGTGCTTGGGGGAAGAAGCCGCCTGGCAAGATGGCCATTTGGCATGAAGCATAGTCCTCCTCAAATGGGTGGTCCGGAACCAGTCCATACTTTTTCAGGGGTAATTTCCACGTCAAGTACGACTCGATGAACTTGGAAACAGCCTTTCTCTGTGCTCCATTTGAGTGCATGTGTTGTCGTTAGATATTTAAACAAATCAAGCTTTACTTTTAAAAGACATTCTTATTAATTGGAAAGAAGTTAAAGAGATCTGCATGTATTGAAGTTCGAAATTAGAATTATTTTGCACTCGACTCTCTGAACTTATAACATAAGATTTTGATGTTTCTCCAGATCACGAAACAAAATATGTGCGTATAAAAAAGTTACCATTGGAGAGGTAAGGAGGCAGAAAAGATCGCGTAAGAAACTCGGATAAGGTCTTTTGTGGAGAAATTGAGAGCTCCTAGTTGAATAGAATAAGAAAAAGGGGAGTCCCCATATCCTGTACGAAGGAACCACCCAATGCAGCGTCCTTATCACCATTGTGCACGGCTGTCCGTCCGGTCCTTGAAACAAGTCAATGAATGTCACAACTATTAATAACATTGCCCAAAAACGTACAACTCAATGAAAATCACAACTATATTACATTACATCTTACATAATATTTCTTCACAATATGATGCTCCAATTATGTATATGGAAGAAGAAAAGAAACATATTTCCTACTACGTAACCCTCTCTTAATTCATGCTTATTTAATATATCTAAGGGACTGACCTAATTGTCTTTTTGATTTCTTATATAAGATGTCACATTTATGATTAGATTTACTAAAATCTACTAAAAAAAGCTGACTACTGTTATCTGCTCCTTCAAATATAGACTATAGTCTGGATTATTTTCTGGGTCGATCGATTGCCATTTTTTGGAACGCATTTAAGAGTACAGCAGTAATTTTCTTTTCTTGGCTTGTCTTCTTGTCAGTGGATTATTGTACGCTTAAAAAGAAATGAAAGTGTTGAAGTCCATCCAGTCCAAAAGTCTTGGGACGGCTACTTTTGAGGACGATAGAAGATACCTGCAGGCTTCTAGTTTAGAGTTTTACTAATTTGGAGATCATCTACACTGGCGAATCGGGGGCAATAAGGTTGTTGGTAAAGACTATTCCATCAAATTAATGACCACCTATTTTTTCGTCGCCCAAAATAGCCGGATGTGTACAGAATCATATATATATATATATATATATATATATAT
>JAVDBV010086496.1:0-19100 GCA_032619315.1 Piper longum | reverse complement strand
GTTCTGCGACCACGATCCTAATCTGAATGAAAATATGAAATTATACATAACTATAATTTTATTTGCATAGAAAATGCATGCACTACATGACTAATATAACCAATAAATTTCGTCAATATATAATATGCCATATTTTATATTTAATTTTCAACAATTCTAGTGATATAATTAGTTATTCATGTGACATAATCATTTAAGTCCTTTTTAGCATTTTAAATTAATTATCCTCATTACAATTCTCACTTGACGGATTTTCTCACCCACCGTCGTCGACACTGTTCACGCCCAAAACTCCGGCTTTTCCAATTTAGTTCTTTTTCTTTAAGTTTTGTTGATTTAAAACTTTAATTCTATGATTATGAAGTTTATTATCGATTCCGATATATGTATGCATGAAAACTTAGTAAAAAGAAGAGAAGGAAATTTACCCGAGAAAAGGAGGAAACCGGTATATATGTGAGGAAGAAATTTACCCGATGTTCTCCCCTTTCTCCTTATATAATGTTATGAAATGACGGCTAGGGTATGTGAAAACATACTTTGCCCGTATTTCACTTAATCGGGTAACCGGGTAATTGGGTAATCGACATGATTCACTTAACCATTTAAACGGTTACACGGTATGGTTCACTTAACTGGATAAATGGGTAAATAGTACAGTTCACTTAAATGGTTAAACAGGTTAATCATACTTAACTAGCTAACGATAATTATTTTAATTAAAAATAAATTTTGTCACGTTCGATCCCATCGCGTCGAACGTTATTATTATTTTATTTATTTTATTTTATTTTATTTTTTTTCCGGGTCTTTACAAATCAGGTTTCAACGATATTAGCTCAGCCCATTCAATTTTATTCCTAATGCTATCCCACATACCATTTTATTAAATCCACACTATTTCCTACAATAAAACATCATAACATTTTATCCACATTATTCATAGCAATTTATCACATTACAATTCTCATTCCATTCGGTAGGTACATGTGTGCATGGTGCATCGCTACTCCTTTACAGTCCCGACAGCACTCAATCATTATGGTTCCCACCTACATATAGAATATAAACACATCAATAATGAATGTTACTAGTATAGAAATAATTAATAATCAAACTTGCACAAGATGTAACACTCTGTTACGGTTCACCCGCTAACCAAACTGGAAATGTTACCAGCAACCGAACCATTCGCTATTCTACGTGATTCGGATAAACCAACCCGGATCTAACCTCAGTGTCTCAAGATGGTGATGCAAATATACAATGCATAAATGAGATGTTTAGGTTCTAACAATGTTCTAAATGAATACTATGATATGCAATCATATTCAAAACAAAACAAACATGTGAAAAGTTTGAAAATTTATTATTTTAAAACAAAATGGACAGAGTCTCCCCTAAAAGTGTAATAAGGACCACCATGTCAATAACAAACATTATATATGGATAACAATAGAAATAGCAAACATAGCAAAAACATGATGTTCCTCTCACAACATTTCCATTATCATCATTTTCCTTCTATTGAGTTGAGTCTAGACTCCATTGCTTAACTTGTTAAGTTCTAGTAGCAATTCGAATCACAAGTAAAACATATTAGGGTTTTCTCACAACAATCTTGCAATAAAACATTCCACCATTTAATTCACAACTATTAACAACAGTACATCACATCACAATTTTTATTCCATTTGGCAGGTACATGTGTATATAGTACATTCTGCTCCACTATAGTCCCGACAGTGCTTAATCATTCAAATTCTCACCTACAAATAACATAAAAATGTGAGTAATGGGTGTTACTAGTCTAGAAATAACTAATAATCATACTAACACAGAAGAGCTAACTCTCCTGTTAAATGAAATCAGTTATATACTTCTTCATAGAATCTCTCATAAGGGCTCAATTAGGAGTCCTCGGGTCGACAGCGTCTCATTCTAACTCATTAGATGCCTCGGCAAATTTTAAAATTATCCCTTGCATGAGAAAATTAATTATTCTCCAGCCCTCTATATTCTTCATATCCCTCCTTGCCCTCAGCATAGTGGTCGAGTTCTCTTAGGCAGACGCCTTTAGTACACTTTAAATCAACAAATGCAAACATGCGATGCATTGTAATACACGTAATCCTCCACACTTATCAAGGTTTGAAGAACTCAAAGATGGAGTTGTTAGGATCCTTGGGAATGCATGACCCACTCACCAATCTAGAGCCCGCTTTGACTGGCACGTGCAACCACTCATGGTACGCTTGTGTAACGACTCGCACGTTCGTAGCCACGAGCCAAGTGTTACTATATGAAACTAAGTATCTCGTAAATTAATTTTCTATTTAATTTTATGATTTTAAATAAACCATGACATAAAATTTAATATAACAAATGCTCAGAATAATCTAAGCCCCATGAACCAAACCAATATCCCACTGCCATGCAAACAACCTAAAAGTATAATAACAAATAAAAAATGAAAAGTCTAATACATAGTCCTCCAATTGTCTCAACTCTGCCAATCTTTCCATACTCATACCTGCGAAGGCAATTCCGCATTAGTGATAAAAACTCTAAGTCATATAATTACAAAAAACAAGTTAATATATTCCACAACAAGTCTTTTAGTGATTATGAGCCTATACCAAGCTCTTATTATGTCGGGAGGGTAGCCACCCCATCCAACTACAATCTTATGTATGCGCCCACATGCTACATGGCCCACGGCATGTAGTTACCCATATTTGCCATTAACTCACCCTCTCAGTATCACAAGTGCATAATGAGTCATCCTGCGCCATTGTACTTGTCACCCCTTTCAGCATGGGGGCAGATACTTAATCTCTAAAGAATTTTAAGGGCTGCCCTGTGTCGGACTGAATCAATTCTTTAACCCCGGTTGCACTCAATGCATGATGGTCAAATATGGGCTTAGGCCGACCAAGAATCCCAAATAGGAAAATATAACATTTTGAGTAATTATACGAACCTGAATTTTGATGAAGCACCCACAACTATGACACGTGATCCTAATATGAATGAAACTTCTATAAAGTTTTCCTTTTGTGAACAACATGTACTCACAAACTATGAAGATGATGTTTAATTTAACATCAACGAAATTCTCCATTATATAGAAGAATATGTGTGGAATTCAAGAAGTCTCTATATTAATTTTTATAGAAAAGAACGTAATCATATATAACTATATTAAACACCAACCATTTGTGTAATAATAAAAGGTCAAAAACTAACTATTGAGTTAATGCGAATGGGTGTCAAATCGCACTCCGAACTCCCAATCCTAAAAATTTAATAAATAAAATTAATTTAAAACCATCCATAAATATCATTGTACTAATAAACTAAAGGTCCTAATTGATAATTCATGATATTGGTTCCCAAGAAATAATTTAATTAAATATTATTTAAAATTCATTCTAAGATTTATTAAACCCTAAATAAAATAACTTAATTATTTTTAGGGTTTTGCAATCTCCCTAACTTGGAAAATTTCGTCCTCGAAAATATAATAAGGAGAAAAATCTGGGTTTTACAGCTTGAGTTGACTTTCCTTTGTCTCACATCTCACCGCAAAACCGAAAAAACTATATATACATAGGTTGGGTAGGGGTTATAATATAGTAGGCCCGAAGGCATCATGATCTGGATCCGAGTTATCTAAAACTAACTTGAGGGATCTCATCCTCGAGGGTCATTAATTCGGAAATTCGTACGACTAAACAGCCCGTGTGGAGTGGGATACGATAAATCCACCACTAGACACATCCTCTTATCTGGTAAAACAAATCACGATAGAGTGAGAGAGTCAAACTAGAAGCAAGTCTTAAACGGACCTAGTAGAAGCTCCAATCCTGTCCACGCGCCTAGGCGGCAAGCTCCTACTTCGTACCTACACATCGAAAATAAAAGCTAATGCCTCTATCTAAATGATCCATTCGCACATCACATCAAAGCACTTGCATCAATCCATATCGAGATTTTCTAGGTTATCTTGCATTTGATTAATAATTCATACTTAATTTACTTAATTAGTTCCTTACATTTATTTTAATACAATTCAAATCACAGAAATTCATTTTTATTTACAATCAAATATTTTATCACATCAATCAATCAAATCCTAGCATGTTGTTCTTAGAATTATCAATTTCAATTTATTAAGTCAGAGTTAATTATACCTCGCATCGTTGGCCATTTGCGATGACTATGGTTTGTCGTGCTATTCAAGACTCGAATTTGGCTCCTGGGGGTGTCTGAAGTTCGAGCAGGTTTACCTATATAAATTTGGCAAAAATTCGGCAATTTTTGGCAAATTTTAGTGAATCCGGTTATTCGGCAATTTCAGACAATTTCCCACTATTTTCCTGCAACTTCTTCAGTGAGGCAATTAGGGTTGTAGGTCTACATCAACTTGGCGAGCTTGACCTAACTATAATAGTGGTGGAGAGGGAGGTAGCTATGGTGATGATCTTTGGCTGTGGCCATGAGTGGGCTTGTCCAATCGACCCTTGGCTGGCCTTGGCGAGAAAGATTGGAGTGGGGAAAGGCTCGTGGGGTTGAAGGGGGCAACGACAGCGGCACAGTGGCGACGGAGCGGCGTGGCAAAGGACGCGTTGGTAGTGTGAATCGAGGTGGCGATGGGGTGAGGAAGGGGTAGTATCAGGGAAGGGTTTGGGTGGCAATTTCATGAATGAAAGTTGATTGGACTTCGACTCAAGTCGAAAATAATAACTAACTGTTAATAAATTTTTAAAAAATCAGGAAAATATGAAAAATTACCATAAAATATACTACAGTCTATAACATCAAAATGATATTTTCTATAACTAATAACCCACCCAAACTACAATATAACACGCCCTAATGCTTTATTCGGCCTAAAAATAATTCTACGATCAAATATAAAAAATATATCTGCATACTATTATATACTCTAATAACTCATTTCTCATCATTTTTCTGATGTTATCATCATATTTGGGTATACTTGACCCTCATCAATCATAACACATGGCTGGCCTTGGTTCAGCACACAGATAATGAAACTGACTCAACTTAAACCAACGGTTGAATCCTAATGTAAAACTCTCACTCGAGTCACAGGTTTTACACAGGAGAGCTGACTCTCCTATAAAATAAAATGGTTCATATACTTCTACATTAGAAACTCTCGCAAGGGAACTAATCAACAGCCCTCAGCCTTCGTTTAGTTGGGTGGGACCAAAAGCACCCTTGCCGCGCTAATAAAATGTACGAAATATAAAATAAAATACTGCAAACTAGGAATAAACAATCAAGATTTTTACATGGTTTTTAAGGGTTCAACTCAAATCCCTAAAGTCAGCCCAAGTGAGATTGATACTCACAATCAACTATTTCTTCTTCGATTTTACACTTTACACAAAATAGTGAATGTTGACACCTTTAAATAAATTTGTCATTGAGATCTTCGACTCTAGTGCCCTAGTTCATCCCTTTCTTATATTCAAATCTTCAAAATAACCTTATCACTATGCCCGGAGTATCTAAAAATGGTGGGGTAGTAAGTTTCGTCTCAATCCAAGGTTGGGAAGGCCTTCAAATAATTTTTGGAGTGGTAATAGGCTGAACCGGACCACTCGGGTTGGTTCAAACTAGGAAAATGTTGAACCAAACCAGTTGGCATATACAGGTGTTGGGATTTATGGGTGCACCAAGCTACAGGTGGTGCACGCTGCGTGCACTAATGTCAATCTGAATTGCGGGCAGGCTATGGATGCAATTTGTCTTTGTGGTCACGGTCTGGGTCAGTTCGGATCTAATCAAATCGTCGGGTAACAGGATGTGGTCATATACATGAATAACATAAATGACCCCAATAGGTTAGTCTCTTGGAGGTGGTCCAACAATCTGTGGAGGTGTTGGCAAGCGCCAGTGATGGTGGAAAGTCCTAGCGGAACTGGTTTTCGGCTAAGTTTTGTTGTCGTTTTCCAGCAAACGTGGCAGCTTAATACAACTGTGCTCAATTTGGGTTTGTACCCAGAGACAAGGACGATTGATTGGAGGCGGAGGTTTGTCCTACGGTGGCTCTGGTTGGTTGGACAGAGGCAAGAAAGATGACCGCATGTTGATGTTGCACTTTTCTAGTGGACCTCTTTTGGGCTATTTTTCGCCAACTTGTGGCTCTTTCGACAGTAGATCTCAACTCGGGTTTGTTGACGGTGTTGATGAGAGTCCAGTGGCAGTGTCTATCTGGACAAAGATCGCCTGTGTGCTTGATGTGCTTCACAATTCTGGTAGGGAGCTTTTCTAGGATTTTTCCAGAGAGGGTGGCTGTGACGGTAGTAGTTCTCAGCTGGGTTGTGTCGAGGGTGCTCAAAACTCTGATCTGGTGGGCTTGGGGGCCATCGGAGGTATATCTTTAGTGAGGGGCTTCTCCCCTTCCTTTTCCTTTCCTGCTTCTTTCTCTGCTCTTCTTCTCTCTTTTTTTTCTGTCAACGTACAAGCCCTCTTCATATTTTTTTCTTTGTCATTTATAGAGATCTATGGGAGTTTCACAATTTCGCAATTCCAAGCTTCAAATCATACCTTCCCCCTTGGTGGGTTTTGAATTTTATGGCCTATAATCTTCACCCGACTTCTCTTATCCGCTCCTTCTTATCCTCTTCCTTTGATTTTGGAACCACTATGGATTATTTCTAATGATTAGCTGTGAAAGCATGGGCTAGACCGGGGGTTCAATCACTTGGGATTGATTACCTGATTCAAACGAACAAATTATTAACCTCTTTTTTTGGTAATTAACTAGATCCTTGCACCACAATCCACTCCATACACTTTCAAACAAGAGATAGAGCACGTAGAGAGAGACGAAAGGAAGAAAGACGCCAAGGAAGAGAGAGAGAGAGAGAGAGAGAGAGAGAGAGAGGGATGGCTAGGGTTTGTAAAATAGGAGAAGTTCTACTCCCTTATGCCTTATATCCTCCCACAATTCGCACTTGTCCTAGAATGTACATTACTAATTCTTAAATACTAAACTACCCTTAGATGGATCCTAAATGAGTCATGAGTCCAATTAGGATTTTTGGCTACCCAAATATGATCGGCTTAATTTAAATCCACCCAAAGGTATAAAATAAGTATTTAGCCTCGTGAGCAACTTAAAAACATGACAGACAACTTGTAAGTGATATAGACTTAGTCCACATGTGACCTTGTCCACCTTGTTCACCATAACCTTAACATTGTTTGATTTCTTATTCTATAAAATTTAACTTGACTGACTATTCCTAAGTGAGATAGAACACTAGAGAAATAATTAACATGGCTGAACCCAATAAAATCAACCACATAATTTGAAGAATTCTAAGTATCTTGATACTTGTCTTGACTAGATATATAAAGAAAAAATTTTATTGGCTGAAAAATAAAGTCTATTATTAATATCTTCTCCTGAAGAGAAGAAGAAAACAAAAACTAAGTAATAATAGTAAAAGTACCATTTATTACAATCTCAAGCAATCACATTTTGATCTGTATGCCTACACTAATTGAGACTTTGTCGGATCAAAAAGTGATAGGTAGAGTACTAGTTGTAAAGGTTTGACCCAATTAGTGTAAACTGATGGGCTTAGTTATCTTTAAAAAAATGATTAAGCAAGTTGAAGATCTTAAGCATATCCTCATTAATAAATTGAATTTTACCTTAGTAAGTATTTAATGTAAGACTAACTTAACTTTTTATGGGGATATTATATTCTACCCACCTTAAAGAAATTTCATTCTCGAAATTCTTTTCTCTTAATATATCACCATCTATCCAACACGGTATCGGATTCACTCTGAGAGCACTTAAAAAAGCCCGACCCAATTACTGCAAACTATTGAGCTTAGTCATCACATCAAAATTAATTAATCAAGAATGTAATATCCCCCTAAAAAGTAAAGTTACTCCCACATTGAATACCTACCATGGTAAGATCCAATGTCTTAGTGAGGATGTGCTTAATATTTTTAACTTAATTAATCACTTTTAAAGAGATGATTAATCCCATCACTTTACACTAATTGGGTCGGGCCTTGACAAGTGGTATCGAAGCCAACCAGGACCTTGCCGAATGGATGGTGGCATACGTCAAGAAAAATGAATTTCAAGAATGAAATTTCTTTAAAGTGAGTGAAATGTAATATGCCCCGAAGGTTAAATTAGTCTTATATCTAATACCTATTGAGATAAGATTCAATATATTAGTGAGATGTGCTTAAGATCTTCAACTTGATTAATCACTTTTCAAGAGATGACTAAGTCCATCAATTTGCACTAATTGGGTTGGCCCTTTACACTAGTGAAGCTTGTTTCTTCCTTGGATCTTGTCTTGTTTCATGTATATGCAAAAAGCTAGGCTCCACTGCTTTCTCTACTATGGAAGCCAAATACATCTCTACAAGGCTTGGATGTGCTTGAATTCAATGTATGCTATACACTCTCCAGGATTATGGCTAGGAAATGAAGGGATCACCTATTTATTATGATACCAGAAGTACAATTAGTATCACCAAGAATCCTGTGCTACACTCTAGGACCAAGCACATTGGCATAAGTACCACTTCATCCGAGAGCATGTTCAACAAGGAGACATTGACGTACAATACATCTCAACGGATCAAGAAATTGGGTATATCTACATAAAGCCTCTTGGAGAACAAAGGTATTCAAAACTATGTTGTGATTTGGGCATAATGACCAACCCTCTTGAAAGGTGAGTTCTCCTCCATATGTAACTCTTCCCGTATATGCTTTATTGTATCTTTTTTAGATGACAAAGGGGGAGAGTGTAAATGAATTGCAGGGGTAAACTCTAGCCGGAGTGTGAGCACTTGTGTAGGGGGAGTGTTGGGAGTTGTCATCTCACGAGCCTAATGTATTTTTCGAAAAATTACTAAGAATGACTAACTCATTTAGAGTTATCACTCTAATTGATCATTGGTTGCATGACAAGAACATCATTTGCATTGCATTCCATCATGGCATCTTAAATTGTTTTGAAATAACCTTGCATGTAGGGATTCAACAATGGAGATGCATGGGCTAGCAATGAAAAGCTTAAAGTGTTAGAAGATTGAGGATCATCACGTCAAGATTAAGGAATGCATCATTAAGATTAGCAACACCCCACTTAGAGAGTTCACAACACATGGATGTTGTCATTATCAGAAAGGCGGAGATTGTTAGAACCTTGTTTTGATGAGATATCAACACTCAAACTCTCTAAGTGTAAGCTAGGCAAGCAAAGCAACCAAAAAGGAAAACAACACGACAAAAATGGAGAGAAGTGTTGAAGTATTCAACAGTCCAGGCAAAGTTCGCTCACCTTTTCAGGAACCAATGACAATAGAGCAGAAACAAAGCTGAGAAGAAACTGCATTCGATCAAGGTGTTTGTTAAATGTTTGGCTATCAAGATCCAAGGAAGCAGTGAAGTCAAATTTCGGTCAGACATTCAGCTGCACAATCAACAACCAAACGGATCTTCGACGAGAATTCGAAAACTAATGGTGGAGTCCAAAAGCTCAAAGTAGAATCAATGACGTTTAGGAAGATGTTTGGTAAGGCGATCGGTGGTGTGTTCAATAGCCAAAGCTAAAGAATCTAACGTGGCTGCAGGCCTCATGATCATTTTGTTGACGATCGTTGATTGTTTGGCAATTGAATGATAAGGATTTTACGTAAAAACTAGTCGTTGGCTAAAGACAAAAGGGGAATTTGAAGCCAAACGACTCTATTTCTTGGAGAGGCTATGCTAACCTAGAAATAGGGCCTTTGGGGGAGTGATTTAACAATCCTCTTGCTACCCTATTGAGCCTCTAGTAGATTTGATACACTGTTGGATCAAATTAGAGAAACAAGCTTGAGCTGGGAAGGGATAAATATTAGCATGTATTCTAAGTGCAACATTTTGTACCAATGAGTGTTCAATTATAGTGAGGATCAAATTTTAAACTCCCTAGGTTGGGAGTAGGTGTGTAAAGGCTCATGCTTGAGGAAAGGAGGAGCTTATAAATGGTGTAATCTCAATAAGTGTAAAGTCTCAAGGTGTTTGAGGCTTGGTTGAGTTAGGATCCTTGACACTTGGTGCTTATGGAGGAAGGCTTGGGGCTCCAAGGGTGTTTGGAGTGCAACCTTCCTTGGCAGTTGTGGAGTACTTGTGAAGAAGTCTTAAGTTTGTTTGCTTGTAAGGAAGTAGTTTGCCTAGTGGAGCTATGAAGAGCTGCTCACCAAAGGACTTGGTGAGCTAAAAGAGAGAGTGCACCAAGTTGGGAATGTCTTAAAAAATTTGTTTGTGTCCTCTCTCCCTTCTCTCTAATTGTGTGATTACACTTATTTGATTATATACTTGGTTTGCACACCTCTTAACCTCTTTGAGTTTGACCTTAGTCGTAGTTGGAAGTTAAGTTTACACAACCTCCCGATCATTTTGTTATTTGTATGGTTTTGATTTGTTTTATAATATAAGCGCAACTTGGGATTGAACTTGTTGTGACTCATATATACCAAGTTATTGGGTTTGTATTATTTGCCTTGCTCACTTATTATTTGTGTCCTTTGCTCTTAATTATTTATTTATCACTTTAGTTAGTCCATACTTGTGATATTTATAAGGCCTTAAGAATTGTAGTGATCTAACCACTCACTTGAGTATTTGAACTTGTCTCTTCTTGCATTAGGTTGCCTTCAAAAACAAAGCTTCTAACTCAATCCCCAACAAGATTATGCCATAACCAGTTCAAAGTTTACTTTTTTTAGTTCGTAAAAACGTCAACTTTACCAAGTCATTTATAGATTACATCCAACAGTGCATAATTGACATAAATCAAAACATGCAATTCCTAATCAATGAAATTCAACTCAAAATCAAGCAAATATTACATGATTCTAACCCTATTGGTTATGGATAACTATGGATGTATCATGCATGACAATATTAGAGTGAAGAATAGGGGGAAAATGTGAAGTACTTCTTGGATATCGAAATTGAAGCTTGGAGAACCGTAGGTTGACTTTTTGGAGCTTGGATTTTTGCTCAAAGAGGGTGGATTTGGCTGTGGAATGGAGTGGAGAGAGGTGCTGTGGAATAGAGTGGAGAGGTGTGGAGAAGGGTTTTGAGGGAGATGAAGTCAAAGGAGTGGGAATGGTGGGGTGAATGGTTGGGTTCAAAGCCCTTAAAAAAAAAACAATTCTGGAAAACAAGCGTGGCAAGTCTGGAAAGTGAGTGTCGCAGCATTCCTTATGCCTGGAACGAATAAAAAAGTTGACAACACCGCGGACAACACCGCGGAACATGAGCGTGACGCGGTGGCGCTGGCTGCGGAAAAACGCTCTTAAAGGGGGTTTCAAGTTGAACTAGGATGTTATAGGCATATTAGGGCTAATCCTAAGGCTGGACTAGGGCTACAAAGGAACTCCACGAATGTCATGCATCCAAATACTAATCTACCGAATGCAAAACACAGGAACACGTCCCTAGTCTACTAACTAATAACACATTACATAGCAAATGGTGAATTATATTATTTTTACGGTTCAATGATATGTTTTTACTTTATATCTTAAATGTCCCTGTATTTTGGGTTGGGTTTGGATAAAATCAAACCAAACTAATTTCTTTTATATAAGGCGCTTTAAAAAAAATGGTATGGGTGACCAAGGTCGACATTTGTTACCACATATCGTTGTGGCCAGAACAATCTCTGGCGAATGCCCCATGGCCGGATTTTGCCAGATCAAGCTAATTGAGGTTGCTTGTGGCCAAATTTAGTTGCAGACGATAATAACGGCAGCCACTCATATTATTTTTGTAATTTTTTTTTTGCAAAAGCGTTGTAAAATATTGTTTAAAGTGCGGGTTTGATTCTAGTTTCCTAATTCAAATAAATTAAATTTTACTCACCCAATTCAAAATACATGGTATTTAAGATATCAAAGAAAAAGTTATAAAATTCGTATAAAATCTATTTTTAATAATAAAAGGGCATGTAATTAAAAAGAGGAATTTTAACGAATCAAAATTTAATAAAATAAAAAATAAAAAATTAAATTTTTATAGTTTATCTTTTATTTAATTAGGAACTACCTTTAAAGTCAATTAAAATTTATACCAAAGATATTAAATTATTTTATTTTATCATATTATTTAATGAGAATTTATTTATAAAATTAAAATTTATCTGTAATATAAATCTTATATAAGGTGATATCTTTGGTAGCAATACCAAAATATTAATAAAATATCTTTTTGTCCTTTAATTGTAAATTTTTAATTTTTTCATTATGGTTCTTTAAAATGATCTATTTTTGAGTAGGTAAAGTAATATTTCCCATAAGTTGCCTAATTAATAAATTGGGTTGGGGCGGGGGTGGGATAGGAAAAAATCCTTTTCTTTTTAGTTTAGTTCTATCTCCAACCATATCATAGGAAAGCGCTCTTAGTCCAATTTGGTAAAAATATAATTCCAATGAAGGGAATCAAAGGGCCATAATCTTCTCTAATCTAAGTTTTACTCAAATCTCAAATGAATTCGAAAACATATTAGAAAAAAATTTTGTTATTGGTTAAAATTATTTATAGATTTTAAACCACTATAGTAACTAAACCTAATAAGATAATAATTACGACCCAATAAGTGGTAAAGTAAACTTGGAAACCCTCTATTTCATATAGCCTTTTTATGTATATAGGGTTATTAATTGAGCGAGTCGGCTCGTAAGTATTTAGCGTTCGGTTCGACTCGAAACTTGGCTTTTAAATGCTCGAAATTAAACTCAACTTGAATTTAAATCTTACGGGCCGAACTTGAGCAAAGCCGTGTTCGACTCGACTCAACTTGGTTACAAATTAAATTCGGCTCGAACTGGATTTGTAGTTCGATTCAAACTCGACTGGATAAAATAATATAATAATATAATTTTTATATTATATATATAAATATAATTATTAATAAGTTTAATTATAATTAGTTACATTTATTTATCTATAATAAATTAACAAATAAGTAAAATAATTAAAATTATAAATATTTAAGTCAATAACTTTTAAAATAAGCAGTGAGTTCAAATCACGCCAACTGAGCTCGAGAAAATCAAATACGCTCGTTTAGCACCCCGCACGATAGAGCATTACCCTCTCGTATAAATGTAGCTTTTAAAAGAGTTATTAAGTGTGGAGACTTTGATACCAGTGGGCGCCGCTCTTTACTCAACGCGCCTGCTGTTTGGAACCCAAGTCATCTCCCGACCTTTCATATCCTCTCCTATCCCCGTTTCTTCCGTCTTCACCATCACCATAGCCATTCTCCCACCGAAAATGAAGCCTTTCCAACTCTGTCTCCTCTTCACCTTTGTGGGTCTTGCCTATCCTTTCCAGGTCCGGTCATGGCTTGGAGAAAATAAGTGAGTTGCTCTATTATTACTATTTTTTAATCTAATATATCGATTTTGGGTAGTTTCTCTTGGTGGGTGGGTAATTGATGAATGTTTTGGGTTTTCAGGCATGACGAATCGTTGCTGCGTCTGTGGAGAGGAACTGCGGCGTTTGATCCGACGCGGGTGACGCAGCTTTCTTGGCAACCCAGGGCGTTCTTGTACGAAGGATTCCTTTCCGACGAGGAATGCGATCATCTCATAGCCATGGTGAGAAGGCCACTTTTTTTTTAATTTCTGTAATAAATCATAGAAATGAGACTTTCACAAGCTTGAATTTACAGCTAATTTATTCATTTATTTGTTTATCTTTTTTGTGCTATTTTAATTAGGCGAAAGACAAACTTGAAAAATCAATGGTAGCAGATAATGATTCAGGAAAGAGTATAATGAGCGAGGTGCGGACCAGCTCTGGCATGTTTCTCAGCAAAGCCCAGGTAAGCAATCCCATTTTTTTCATTTGGGAAAAAAAATTGAATGGGTAGATGTAGCCTTTCTTCTGCCTACTTGTTTGTGGTTCCATTTTCTTTATTTTTTTGTTTGGTATTCTGAATTGTTGACATGATCTATTGTGATCTTTCTTTTTTTGCCTTTGTTGGGTCATCATGTGTTCTTTTTGGAGTTCCTATTGTCATAACTTTATATATTAAGCTTCTAAATATTGTGGACTGCAAGATGCTTGTCATATTAAGATTAATGACTTTTGGGCATTCTATTAGATTAGGCCTAAGCAATTTGTTATTAAGTAGGTGACAGTCTTCGGTAAAACTTTAATGCTTGGCATGTATTTCTCACATCTCACGCTAACTACAATAAACAAGCATCTTAACAAGATGAAAATAGGTGTATGGATGAATTAAGGGTCCATTTGGTTGGCATGAAATAAGTGTAAAATATATGAAATTTTCTTAGTTATAATTCACAAAGAGTTCGTTATAAGGTATAAATAAGATGCAAAATCTCCTTGCAAAAAAAATTCCTCTTTATCTTGTATTTTTTGGAAGAAATTTTATTGTGAGAAAATATCTTAGGGGGACCACTTGGTGGAAGTCTTGCATCTTACCAGAAAGTACTCTAAAAATGGAAAAGTTTTTTTGTAGAAGATCAATGCTTTTGCATGAAGGATTGTATAAAGATTTCATAAATTTTCCATTTTTTTCATGCTAACTAAAACGAGCCTAAGTGATTTTTGGTAGACACAGTTTATACAATTTTCAAAGCACCAGTTAATTTATTGTTTATTGTGATGGTTGTTATTTGAAAGAGAGCCTTGGCGCAACTTATACGAGTTGCTAACATTTGACCTAGTGATCACTAGTTAGACTGAGGAGACAGCCTCATAGAAAATTCACTGTAAGGGTAAGTCTACATACAGTAGATCCATGGTCACAGATACTTCCTGCAACTGCACATGCTGGAGCCTTTGTCCACGGAACTGCTTTTAGTGATTGTTATTATTTATTTTAGAACTGAAATGCTTCATTTTACTTCGCACACTAATTTATTGAGGTGTTCAATGTGTCATCTTCAGCAATATTAGTTTTTGCAATTTACCTTATCCCAAATGAACTTGGTAAAACATAAGGATAAACTTCATTATACTAGTAGTTTTAATAGTTGACAATTTCCTGGCAGGCCTAACTGGATACAATAACTTACTGAAATTCTATGTGGTTTGTTCTTATGATTCTGCATTAAGCACCACTAGAAAACATTTTGCAAGGCTAAATTTATAATGGTGTTTTTCTGTAAATTGAGGTTGGATTTTTGACTTGCTTATGCTATATTTTGGTTTTCATTTGTATCTGAAGATGTGTATGTCTACTTTCTTTTCCTCATTTCCAGATTTGGAACAATAGATAAAGTTGACTTTTGTTTTAACACTTTCAATGCTGTTAAGTAAAGATTATATCTTGTGTCTATTGCTGGGACCGTAGGATGAAGTAGTTTCAATGATTGAACAGAGGATTTCTGCATGGACATTTTTACCCGTAGGTAAAACTCAATGTCATTCTCAATTGGCTTTTTTTCATTTGTGAATGGATGTCCTAAGGAACTGTATTTGCTGTGCAGAAAATGGAGAGTCCATCCAAATCTTGCACTATGAAAATGGTGAGAAGTATGAGCCTCATTTTGATTATTTTCATGACAAAGCAAATCAAGCACTTGGGGGACATCGAATTGCAACTGTTTTAATGTATTTATCCAAGGTTGAGAAAGGAGGTGAAACTGTCTTTCCCAATGCAGAGGTATGTTATTACAAGGGTAAGCAATTTTGCCGGTTTTTACATTGCTGATGAGATTATTTTTATCTTATTGTCTGTGGTGTAGTCTGGTGAGACTCAGCCTAAGGACGACTCTTGGTCAGAATGTTCAAAGAAAGGCTATGCAGGTATCTCACAACTAAAAAGAGGAAATATTTTGAAATAGTACATCTGATAAAGTTAATAATTGTGATGCTTTAGTTTGTAGAATTTTTATATGGGTGGGGGTGGCGGGGGGGGGGGGAGGAAATTATATTTTCCTGCTTCTGAAAGCGGAAACTTTAGTTGTGCCAGTGATAAATCTATTTCTGGTTCTTTTTCATAAAGTAAGAAATAGGGCATTAAAGTTTCTTTGCCAACTTTTTGGTAATGGACAGTGATTAGTACTGAGGAACTGCTTTGGAGAAAAGCAATTGATGTTTGTTGCTTGCAGTTAAACCAAAGAAAGGCGATGCACTTCTGTTCTTTAGCCTCCATCCAGATGCATCGACCGACTCAGACAGCTTGCATGGAAGCTGCCCTGTCATCGAAGGGGAGAAATGGTCAGCTACAAAATGGATTCATGTCAGGTCATTCGATACTCCAAAGAGAGGCTCGGCCAATGGAGAATGTTCTGATGAGGATGTGCACTGCTCACAGTGGGCTGCTGCTGGAGAGTGTAAGAAAAATCCGATCTACATGGTGGGTTCCCCTGAATATGGTGGTTATTGTCGAAAAAGTTGCAATGCGTGTGCATCCTGACCAATGACCACCAATAACTTTGAAAAGATCCCTCTTCTCTTCCATGTTTATTGGAACAATGATATATTGATTAGATAGTATAGTAACATTTTTGACAATGGTGCTTACAGAAAACCATGGCTCCACTGTTTAGATGTTGTCCATGTGCTAATAACATAATTTCAAATGGAATAAACAACTTAACTTTTTACCTTAGCAAGTTGATCACTTCACCTTTTTTTCTGCAACAAGCTTTTAGTGTGAGATTGCCATGTGAAACCTGTTATGTTCTTCTTCATGAAGATAATGATCCCGTTCTATATACTTTTGCCTGGTATTTGTCATGTTCATAATGTCTTTGTTCATTCCAAGCCGATTGCTTGCCTCAGTTGAAGGAATTTGCTGCCAAGGTGGACCACTATGACAATACGTGCTCAAGTATATAATGATAACATCATTATGACAATAACAAAATTAGTTATCAGAGTATATGAAAGTACGCCAATTTTTTTTTTCAAGTATATGACATTTATTAATTAGGATGCGTTATTTATTAGTTTTGGGTAGGTTAATAATAGGTATAAAACATGCTATTATATTTTATTGAATATATTTTATTCTTTTTGTATTTTATCATATTTATTTTATATTTATTTAGAATTTATTTTATAAATTGACTCGAGCAAGTAGCGAGTCAAGTTTTTATTTCAAAAATGCCCCCACGTTCTATTTCCCCCTACCCTACCCTTTCCTTTGTCCCGACTCCATTTCTTCCTTCCCCCTTCACCCTTTGTATGTCGCGCCACCCAAAACCAGCCGCACCACTGCCGGCCAAGGTCGTCTCCACCGCCTCACCCCCATCACCTTCCCCTCTTTCACTCCCTTCCTTTTCCCGTTTTCTCTCCTGGCCACCCACTGCCGCTGCCTTGCAGGCATCGCCATTGACCACCAACCCAGACAAAGACCTTCGGAGACCCTCCCTAGCTTCTTCCCCTCCTTCCCAACCCTTTCCCCGGCCTGGACGATACATGCACGGCGACTCAAGGCCACCGCTTTGCATGTTTGGTCGCGGGCCGATAGCGCTGTCGCCGGCCTGTTGCGCACCACCGCCACCCTCACCATTGACCGGACCTCCACTACAAGACCACCCCCTATTCCTTACACGACCAGAGCACCCCCCCACTTCCCTCACATAGCCTCCCCCTGCCCTAGTCAGAGCTGTTTTGAGCAGCAGCCGCTGCCGCCGCAAGCTTTGCCGCCGACCACTCCCTCCGGCGGGGTCATCTCTTCTGGCGTCTCCTCCCCACGATGTATCCTCCTCGTCCCTCATCTCTCACAGCAGCACCATGTCATATTATAGTCACTGATTTGGGATGTTTCCGCCTGCAGCCGACTACCATCACCGCCAGTCGTTGACTGGCCGAAGCAGCTCCGCTTAGACTTCGTCATGACCTAGCCACCTATTCTAGTCCTAGCCCAACCGAGTGCTCCCTCGGCCATACCGCAGCCATACCGACAGTAGCTGCCACAGTTTATGAATAGAATTTTATTTGATTTTATTTGATAATGAAATGTTTTATGATCTTATTATGATGCAAATGGTGTGATTGTAAACGAATATTAGTTTAAATTCAAATGCATGTTAACGGATGGCATTAGTAAGTTAAGCTTAGATAATTAATTTGTAAATTACATAATAGTTTTTATGATCAAATTAATATGATTGAATACTAAGCTAATTATTGGAGTTAGGGTTAATATCTAATTGGATGAGGATTCACTTATTTATACCATTTCACTTGTTTGATTGGAATATAAATGTCACATACGATCGGGTACTCATGATTGAATGCCATGCAATTGTCATGAAATGGTATAAATGGAATACCTAGCTAGATGTTAACAAGTAAATATAATCTGATGAACTATATATTATATATTTATAATGGGTTTATGTAATATTAATATCGTGTGTTAATCATGGTTAGATGCCCTAGGTTGAGATTTTGATGCAATTGATGTTGCATGTTGCATATGATGAGATGATTAGTAGAAGCACTTGGATTTAGTATACATGCATTAGTTACCAGGTTATGTTAGTAAAGGGCTAAGTTATTATGAGGACTATGTCAATAAGGACTAAGTTAATAAGGGCTAAGTGGACTCAGGTTATGTTAGTAACCATGTGTATTATCTGATTACATATGCCTTGTTGTGTTCTTTGTTGACAGGCTTTGATTTTATATAGTTATTCATCACATTCATGCATCACATGATTAGAATGAGCATTAATGCTTAGTTTTAATGTGTACGTACGAAGTAAGAGCTTACCGCCTAGGGGTGAGAACACGCTCCGAGCTTTTACTGGTCCGTTTAGGACTCACCCCTGATTTATTGTTCTATTCTATCGTGATTTATTATTACTAATTGTAGTATGAGCTAAGTCGTTTTTTATCGGATCCCACTTAATTTGGGCCATTTAGTCGAATAGTTTTCCAAATTAATAACCATCAAGAATGAGATCCCTCAAGTATGATTTCGAAAATAAAATCCACTACAAGTTGCCTTACGGGTATATTATATAAATCTCTTCTCAGTCTTATATATATATATATATATATATATATATATATATATATATAT